>BMAO01004082.1:0-15950 GCA_019973975.1 Trichonephila clavata
CAAATTTGATAGAATAATTGTGATAATTTAAATTAAGGGAAAATAATTCTGACTAAAGTTTATGAAATTCGTTAGTATTAAATATATAAACTATTATAAGAATAAAGCACTTATATTTTTTTACTAATGAATTGTCTTTTCATTAAATCCTTTATTTCTCCGTCTAAGAAATCCCTATCTCAATCTCGAGAAAAATGATTTATATAACATATTTTTTTCTTCTACAATCAATCAAAATTACGAATTCTAGTATTTTGCGCCTCAGGTCTTCATAAAACAAGCTATTCTCCATATCAAGGCATTTTTTTCACATAAAAGATGCATTATTTTTACAGAAAAACTAAATACATTTTTTTCTAAATGCATATTTGATATTAATACAGTGTTTCTCAAACCGTGGGGCGTACTTTTCTTGGGGGCGTGATAATCCTTCAAGGGGGCGAGACTACATCAAAAAATCGAAAACAGAAGAATATTTTAAAAAATTATTAGTTTACTAAAATGAAGCAAAACAAAATATATTTGTGCATAATAAAAAATAAAATATACATTTACACGGGTGTAATACACTTATAAATGTATCAGTACTGCACAATGTATTTCATAATTAATTTCACAGTACTAAGTTAAGAACAAGTTTAATAATTCCCAGTGACCCTATGGGCATGTCATAAAATTATATACAAAATTTAATACTGTCTTGATAATTTGTATGGTTTATAATTAAAGTCGTGTTGTAGCTTTGCGTCAAAGTATATTATTATTGAATTCGAACGCATTGTTATGCATGGAGGGGGGGGAAGCGATGAAAATCATAATTGAAAATTGGGGCGCAGTATAGAAAGTTTGGGAAGCCCTGTATTAATACATAAATTCACGGATTACTTAAAAATTAATAATGTGAAACCATAAACTATATCAGGCTATAGTTTTTATTGCAAACAATATATGCGATGATAATTACAATGATTACCCGTACCTCCTAGCAAAGACTCCAATTAACTGTGTATTTGCAAAATCATTTGTTGGTTAACCTTTTGGTCTTTAAGTGTTGTTATCTTTATAAATAATAATGAAATAATGCATTTTGAAGAAATAGGAAATATAAGAGCATGCTAAAGTCTGTATGGCCTATATTTAAACTACAAGATATACAGGCATTATTGTCATCATGTTTTTACAAATGCTGTTTCTTTGGGACATAATGCTGATTGTGCATTCTAATTTTGTATGAAAATCACCATATTTTGGAAGACAGCCAGAGCTCCTCCATCCTTCATCTAAAATTCTTCCAACAAACAATTAACAATTTTGCCAAGATGGATCATTTCCTCATGAAGATCCATTATGAAAAAATTAATGGAATTAATTAGGAAAAAAATTATTATAATGTCCAATATGACAACTGAATATAAAGACACACGACTTAACGCGTTCTCTAAATCAGGTACCATGCTCTTCACAAGTTTAGTCTTTTAAGAGTATTTTTGAAAGTACGCCAATTACAAGGCAACAGTGGCGCACACAGAAATTTTTCAGGGGGGGGGGAGGTCCATGGTCGAAAGCCCATCATTCTCATATCATGTTCCAATACGCCACTCAACATATTCTTTTTATTTTGTTGATTTTCGGGAACAAAAAACAGTAAAAATGAAAAACTGATTAAATAATTAGCATTAATTAATGAAATTAATTCTTAATAACAGATAGTTAAATTTTACCTACTACACACAAAGGATTATAATAAATGAAAAAAAAAATCTAGGCTTAGTGGGATCGAACCCGGAACTCCTTGCGTGTGCCACTGCAAGACAGGACACCGAATACTGTTACAGGGAATTTGAACAGTTAAGAAAGTACTTGAAGTTATAATATTTGAAAAAAAATGAATCTAAAAGCCTTAGATTTCGAGAGCTAATAAAATTTTACTTTGTTTGTTTAAATCATTATAAACAAAAAAAAAAAGATTAAAAGTATTTGTTGAAAAGATTATATTCTTTGTGTGATGCCTTTATTTATTATTTACTTATTTTAGTATTTTGCAATTTTTCTTACCATTTTATATATATCGAATACCATACATTTGGCATTACAATTTTTTTACTGCTTTTGAAGCTGTAGTATATTTAATGTTATATCGTAGTAACATTATATTCAAAATCGCTTTACAAACAAGTGACTTCAAAACAAATGTAATTCATGGCATACAGAATTAATGATATCAGAATAAAATGCATACGCAATCTCGTCTACTCAGCTGAAAGCAAACAACCCCCATCTAATACACGCCCAGCAGACCACCCTCACTTCACATTCCCCAGCTAACCTACTCAATCCATCCTCGCGTTAAATTCAACACCCGTCCGACCGAACCTCCCGGAAATGCAATGTAAAAGGGTTTAAAAGCTCCCCTTACATTTGGTGGCAGTGTATAATTGAGGGAAGTTTGCTACACCCTCCTGCCTGCACCCCCCATGGAGGTTGTCGTCAGTCGATTCCCGATTCCTTCGACCGAGAACGTGTGGGGACTTAAGATGGACCTATAAGGAGGCATTTAGATTCATTCTCAACCAGCTTTCGGGATTTGGGGTTGATTCCAAATGAGATGGCATTGGTAGTTCCCTCCACTTAATGGTCACTGCATCGGCCTACCCCTGGGACTTGGATCTTTCTTAACTCTTATTTTATTCCAGACTGAATCCGTCGACTGTTCAACGAGATGGTAAAGGCTCAAAAATAAAAAGGGGCAATGAATGAATATTGGCGAATTGCTTGAATGTTTTTTTGGTGAAATGACTTAGGGTTATTCCATGCGATTTAAGTATGTTTTGCAAACTAGTTGACTCTTTCGATGTATTCGGAATGGATTTTGTCTCATATCTTTTTATTATGCAATTTGCATAATGCATGATCCATAATTCGGAACTAATATCCAATACATACAATATCCAGAAATTACACATGTATTACTTATTCTTCTCCGTGCATTAGTTCTTGTCTATAATAAATGGAATTTTTTTCTATGAGTTAATTTATTTCATTGTTTTAATAAACTGAGTGAATTCTTCAATTTTCATGTAAAATTAAGTTTTAAATAGGAAACACCTCACGTGTGTTTCTTTATAAACATGTTGTGTATAAGTGATGGCTGAGTGTTAATTAAAGTCACAATATAAGGAAACACGATGGCTATCGGCAACGGACCTCGTAATTTGGAACCTCGGTCAAGGGACGAGAACAACACCAGAACATTCATCCTTTCAAATCTACCACACCACTCCAAGGAGAGGACTTAAGGCCTCAACAGATTCCAAATGTATCAGCCACATAATAAGGAGAGGCAATAGTGCTCCAACTCGAGACGCGTCTGCCACCAGTTCGGGAACACAAGCACTAAGCTGATGCGGTCATTTTTAATCGTGATATAAATATCACTGAATCCCCATCACATCCTGTTAAAAAAGTAGAAAATATTAAAGATTTTATTCAGGTATTATTTTGTATCTGAAACATTTATTAAAAATATTCCAAAACGTGGCCCTTTAAAAATTAGGATTGTTTCAACCCCGCTTGCTATTTTATGTTATGTTCTAAGTTCTCATATTCAATATTAAGAAAAAATATTTTTATAAATCTATTAAATGGCGATTTAATACACATGTATATGTATTCAAAAAAAACCCTGAAAAATACATAAAATCATCCAGAAAAAAAATACCTATTTATATTGTTCAAAAATATTCTTATTGATCTGAACGTTATAAATTGAGTGACATAACATACATTTCAATTGATTTCATAGTGGATTTTTTTTTTTTTTTGCATAACGATTGAATGTAAATTGAACGTTTCTATGTTTTTTTTCACTAATTGTAAGCCCTAATAAGGCCGCAGTAGCCTAGTGTTGAAGTTCAAGAACTCAAGGCCAGCGCTGATTCCACTAAAGGCCCGCTGTGCATCGAAATTGATGCACGTTAAGTCGGCCATGGCTTAAAATCCTCACGTTGGCGTGGTGTGTTAGTTACAAGAGTATGCTCCCCTGCTGAAGTGTCATCCTCATCACTTGTCCATGGTTCAAATTTGCGAGGTCTTTCATCATTAGCCCTTGCGTTGCCTTAAATTTAACGTTAAAATCACTCACTTATAAGTTAGCTTTTCTCAAACTGTGGGGCACACCCTTGGGGGGGGCATGATAACTCTACGAGGGGGGTACGAGTGTATTGAAAAGTCGAAAACAAAAGATTATTTCAATAAAAATATTAATTTATTGAAAGTAAATAAACAAAAATTTTCTGAAATAATGAAAAAAATAAAATACACATTTACACTAATATAATACACTTTTAAATGTATCAGTACTCTGCACGATATATTTTATAATTAATTTAACAATACTAAGTTAAAAACAAGTTTAATAATTAACAGTGACCCTATGGGCTTGTTATATGTAAAGTTATATACAAAAATTAACACTTATTTTAATAATTTGTACTGTTTACAATTAATCCCCTAAGTGCTAATTAAAAGTTATGCAATTCGCTCTCCAATGCCACCGCTTTCCAAGTAGGCCACATATATGATGTATTGGAAGGAGGGGGGGGGAGAAGAAAAGGTACAAATAACCAAATCCTCCGAAATAAGTAAATCCTTCTCAAGCACTGTTAAGGTCCTTTTATTGCATTCCAAAGTCTTCGGAATAATTTTATGGATAGCAGTGTACAGAAAAGATCGTACTTCGGAATGACGTATATATACGTCCGGGGCAATTAATATTTTGACTGAGCAAGGCATTTATATACGTCAGTGTCATTTAAGATGTTAAAGTCGTATTATAGCTTTATCGTCAAGGCATAATAGTATTGAATTCAATAAATTGTTACTGTAGGGAGGGCGGGGGGATGAATTATGATTGAATATTGAGTCACAAATATTGAAAGTTTGAGCAGCTTTGTTATAAGCCTTAATTCTAACTTGAAATTTTAATTTTTATCTAAACATTTAATAGTTAATATATCTAAGATAACAACCAATTCAAAAATTCAATTCACCGAGCATATTTTCACTTTACATAGTATTTGACTTTTATCAAAGCAGCTAAAATGCAAATATCTGAGCACAATAACTATCTCACATTTATTCAGCATATATAACTCGATTCAGCATTCACAATGCCGCCAGCTCCATTAAGAATTGCTTCTGCATCAATATCTGAAAGCATTGAACACACACACACACACACACATTTCTTTCAAATCATTTTACTCAAAGCGTTTCATCTTTTTATTCCTTTCGCCCTTCTCGCTAAATCATTGGCCGTTCACCATTTCTAACCATTCAATCCAATACCCAACGATTTAAACAGAAGCCAGAGATCTGTAAACGTGGATCATGGAATGCACTTTCCCCTAAGAATTAATTACCATTTCGCCAATGGATCAGTGAATACTCTCCAAGAAGAATGTTTGAACTCCAAAATTCTTAATGGGTTCAATGAATAACCATTAGGCGGGTGTACACGATGCTTTTGCCGACCAATGAAAGAGAGAGGAGACGGAACAATGAGACGGCTGCTTTCTCCCAGGAAATTTGTATGTAGAAATGAAGGTGAGATTGGAAATTCCATGAAATATAATAGGAAAAGAATTTGCATCGTTAGATTGAATGAGTTCTTTAAATAGTACTGCTCTGCAGTGTGGTATTGCTCCAACTTCTCTGCGAGATAACAAAGACATTCAAAGGGGAAGGGTAAAAATTGGAAGCGCCGTCAGCTGATATTTCAATGTGTAAGAACGGAGTTTTCAAAAGAAAGAATATTTGGATCAATCTCTTTCTCACATATACTCTCTCTTTTTCCACATTGTTTGCATATCTGATCTTTTGGAAGTTTGTCGTCAGTAAAAGTAGTGAGCGGGATTTGCGCTTATTGTTTGTACATATGATTTATTTGAGAACGTTCAACATTGTAGTTATATGTTTAGACAGATATTATATTATTTGCTTGCACTTTTTCTTCGCTATTTGCCATTTTACCCCTTTATTAGGTTCAGTGAATAGTTTATCAGTAATAAGATTTATTTACAATACGTAAGTTTAAAATAAATGATGTAGACGGAATAGCTAAAAAATCGGTCTTTTTCTGAGACGCCGGTGAAAATATCGCCAAACAGGCTTTATTGGCGACAACACACACAAAATAAAACATTAGTTAGTTCTCATTGGCTTTTTATTCCTTTTTGATGTATTATAAAAGTTACCGATAAGAAAAGACCACAATTTGTTTTGAAAATGTGGTGCTAAAAGGTTACCAGTGGGAATATTCCATTTTGCGAGGGTTGTATCAGTTTTGGCGACTTTATCGCTTGGGCCGGTGAAACGGGAAAATACCGAAAAATTGAATACAAGATTTCTTTTCTATGACTGAAGGCAAATGTCTATTGTAAAACTAACACTTGTTATTGAAAAATGTGATTATATACATTACACGTATATATAACTAAAACATTTACTACTATAAAGTGCAAAATGTTTTTTCCGCAGTAAATAGTTTTGAGTTTTTTAGTATTTAATTTTAATATTTTTCCAATAATTTTATATTTTCCTAATATTTAACATTTCCAAAAATTGTTTGATGGCACGTTTATACCTTATCAAACATTTCTTTAGAAACAAATAGCACGTTGCTCAATAAAGGTTCACCAAACCCCTATTCTTTACCATTGTAAATACCATTAAAATAAATTAGAACTCAAATTTCGATATTCAATTTACTTAAGCGTAGTTATTCGAATTTATATAGTAGCTTTTAATGATTCCACTAAAATAAATCAGTTGTAACGATTTTAATCAACTTCCAATCTTTCATGTATTATTAACTTAAATTTAACTGCACAAGATACTGGAAGAATCATGTCAACAATCATTATTTTAGTATAAATAATTATACTTTCAAACAGACTAAGGAGAAATAATGTCTAAACTAGCTCGAAAGATCTAGACGTATTTTGCAATTTTCTTACATATTAATGATGCTATATAGTATTAGAAGTACTTATTTGTATGAATAAGAATGGAAAAAATCTGTTGGTATCACTTATTTCATGCGTTGTGACTTTATTTCAAATAAAAGGAATAGTTTTAGATAAATCAAAACACTATACTTGTGTAACATTCTGCTTTGAATCATTATTTGATTTAAATGAAAAATGAGAGTTTCGATATTGCATTCTTTTATTTGTGTCTAGGAATAAAATTTAGAATCATTCTAGATGAAAAGCAAAATAATTTTCCTTTTCAAGAAAAATGAATAGTTTTGGTTTAGAAATAGTTTTTGTTAAGGAGTATATGAAACAAGTTTCAAAGGGAATAAAGGCTTTTAAAAATTATTTTCACATATTTCGGGAATTATTTAGTAATGTTAAGAATATAAGCAAAATAAAAGTTCAAGGATAAAATATTTGGAACTAAGAAGGAGCATTATAAATGCCGGTAGCTTCAAATATAATTATGCATAATTCATTTATATATATGTATGTATATATTTGTGCACACATGTTTATAAGTATTTATGTGAGTACACACGTGTGCATGTATTTGTTGGTGTATTCTTGACAAGAGATAAGGAGTGTAAATAACTCAGGTATTTTAAACATTTTCAGAGAAGCTTATAATTTAAATTTTTGCCACAAGTGCAGGTCGAGAAAAAAGACAGGATAATCCCCACATACTCTCAGATTGAGAAATACAAAGAGGAAAATTGTTGGGTTATGATCATGTAGTTAAGAAAAGGGAAATAGTAGTTGATTTGACAAACTGTGCAGATGATTTTAGCTGAAACCTTGACCTCAACAAGTTTCTAAGAAAATGCCTAGGTAAGTTAATTAGTTTTCACTTTTTCTTGGAATAATAAATAAATGAAAACACACAGAATTTAATCCTTTTAAGTGGGAAATGAAATGAGGCTGGAATTTCGAAAAGTGATACTTGTAAGATACGTAGGGAAAAATGTAAGATAAGAATTTAAATTAATATTAAGTTAGGCTCTTTTTATATATGAATAATTCTTAAATTAAATGGCATATATATATATATATATATGTGTGTGTGTGTGTGTGTCATCTCTAATAAATTAATACTTAATATATATTAATATATATTTGGCAGGAAAAATTAACCTGATGCTAAGCTCTCGAAGCAAGTTTTATTGCATCGATTTTAACTCTATACTATTAAGTAGTCTATTAAATTTGATCGTTATATATTAACAGTAGTGTGGCTTCACCAACTTACAGGTGAAGGTTGACTAGTCACAAAACTTTGTTTAAACCTGCAGTCTTGGTTTCTAAGGCCAAGAGTTTGCTATGGTACTACTGTGCTAATTTTCTTACTGTTTTGACTGGTTATAATTAGGTATATAACTATTTATATATAATATATATAGAGAGAGAGAGAGTCATAATTCTCTACTAAACAGAGATGAATAATCAATAATAATTAAAACTGAAAAGAACGATATATATATGTAATAATCCCAGTAATATAATCGTTTTAAATATCTTTTAATTACCTATTGTCCATCCCTTCAGGGGATCCACGTTTGATTAATAAACTTTCTAGCCACCTAACGAGAGTATTTTGAACAACATCTATCCACCAACTCAGATCATGAGATTTGAGCCGACTAATGTAATAGACGTGGCCGATGGCAGGGATTCCTTAATAATATCGCTAATTTTGATTGAGGTTTTATTTTTGATGACATTGACGAGGCAGTCTATTGCTATAGTAAAATCAGTTTATTGTACATTTAGCACATAGCGTTCCACATAACAAGAAGCAGACAAGAGACACAAACCAAGCTGCAGCCGATTACATAACGAGACACCAAACAGAAGTGAAAGAGAGGCGGTCCATAGGAATCTCGGTGGATATATAGTCGGCTCAAATCACATGATCTGAGTGGGTGGATAGATGTAGTTTAAAATACTCTCGTTAGGTGGCCAGAAAGTTAATTAATCAAACGTGGGTCCCGAAGGGATGGACCACAGGTAATTAAAAGTTGTTAAGAATAATTAATGGGGATTATTACACAAACACATACACATATATATATATATGTAACAGAGAGGGTGGTGTCTAGGGGTATGTTGAATGAAAAAGACTTTTAGGTTTAAGGATATTTGATGACATCCACAGGTTGTTAAACCAGACTAGGCGCGCGCTGCTGGGACAAGGTAAGTGTATTCCTTCTCCCGCTTACATCTGGGGGTTACAGAGAGTGGCGCTGGCGTCGCCTGAGCGTATAAAACACACACACACACACACATATATATATATATATATATATATAAAGAGAGAGAAAGAAAGAAAACTGTATAGTAAAGCAAAAAAAATAGACGAAGTTATTTAAAAAAAATTAAAATAGTTAGCGAATGGTAGGTTCCTTTGATCATTTAAAAGTTATTCTCAATTTCAAAACAGTTCAACACATTGAAGAAACAATTTAATAAAGCCAACTGTTAACAAAAATTATAAATTCGCTAAATTAGAACAAATATGAAAAATAAAATTTCTATTATTATCGTCCGAGTAAAATGAATAAAAAGCCTTAAGAAACAATGAGGTTTTAAATGTTTCACCATATTCACAAGTTATTTCCTTTAATTCAAGTTAAATTTGCTGAGTAGATTTTTTTAAAAAATGTAACGTGTAAATAAATTTAATTGTTTTCACATAAAATAATACTTTTTTAAATTAAAAAAAAATTCTGAATTTATAAAATAGACCAAGTACACGCTTCTGAATTATTACTGAACGTGTCTCAAAGGTATTAAATTCGTCTGGAGGTCTGAAAATATAAACAATTTTCAAATAGATATAATTCTTTGAGATTAATATTAAATAATTCAAATATTTAAACGTTGATAAAAAATAAGGCTTCAAAAAAGTTAAAATGTTTAATATATATTCAAAATTTGAAAAATTATAAGCATATGTAAATAAGAAACTGTAATAAATATTAACTAAGTCTTACGCTCTCTCTGTGCTTGATATTTTCTAAATTATTAGCCTTAATTATTAACAATAAGTTGATTTATAAAGTTCAATGAATCATCTTAGTGCACTGTCCTTATTTTTAAATAAAAAGAAAAGTAAATTTTATATATTTTTTAAAAATATAAATTTACATAAGAATTACTTTTTAACTTTTCTAAAAACAATTCCAACATTTTTCAAATATTTTGAAATAAAATGGTATATATTACTAAAATTAGGTAGGGTTTAAATAGCATGATACATTTAAAAATTCTACAAAGTTTTATACATCAAAAGACTACTATTTTAGAAAATATCATACGCAACGTAAAGACTGATTAATGTTCATTACAGAAATGGTTCTTATATCCATATGCTTATAGTTTTTAAAATAATAATTATATTTTAAACATTTTTTTTGTAAACTTATTCTTTAATCAGTAATGTGTAAGAGATTCAAATTATCTAATTTTAATTTTAAAGAACTATATCTATTTGAAAATTGTTTATATATTCAGCACTCGAGACAAAATTAACACCCCTATTACCCTTGAAGCAAAGTTGAGTAATGAAACTATTAATAAAAACTAGGTATATCAAAATTTCTGATTTCAAATACTAAAAAAAAAAATGAATTCGTTAGTTTGGATCATTTTTTGCAGCGAGCTTTTTGCCAAAGATAAAAAAAAAATTAAATACCTCATTTATTTTTCTTAATGATAAATCTGAAAAGTCAAAGTTCAAAACTGCAGCCAAGCTTTAAATTCACGGCATAAAAATAGACCATGACTGATAAGTACTGTAAAACTTAGTTTTACTGTTTATTTCTCAAATTATACAGCTCTTCCCAAACCTTTGTTGTCAGTTCATTCATCAGTCCAGTGTTTGCATAACTACGCATGCATATCTCTCTTATAAATATTCATACCGAATAAACAATATCCATCAATCGAAAATGTCCGCTCACTCAGGCATTCTTAAATTATTCAAAACTACTGAGAAATAGACTTTTGAAATGAGAGGATTCTTTTCTTCCAAGTTAAGCCTCGTTTATAATTTTCTTCCATGTGTGTGTGAACAGTTTTTTGTATTCAAAATATAATTTGTGGAAATTCAAATTCTTATTTAGCTGGTTTTTTTAAATGTAGTTTGTGTGTGGTGTGGAGGAAGTACTTAGCTCTTCCGAACCTTCATCTTCTTTCAGGACATTTTGGATGGCATTCAAAGGCTTTTAAATTGCTCCTTCTCAATTCCTACTATTAGTTCACTCTCTCATTATATATATATATTTTTAAATTTTTAATAACTTTATTAAACATTGATATGGAACATGGAGAGATACCCTGCTAACTTTATAAAATGCAATATTCCTAACAGTTTAGTATAAGAAAAAAGTTATTAGTTGTAATTTAATCGTTAGCTGGCACCTCATGCTAAATAAATTAAGAATATTATATTTTATTTAAAAGTAATTGTATATGGCTGGGTTGTACCTTTATTTTCTATCGATTTTAAAACAATAATATTCTTTTATATTCAATCTATTAATATTATCGTTTCATATTAATAGATTATGGTTTTATTTGTAATAATAATTAAACTTCTCTAAAAATTTCTTACTTTCCCTATGGCCCAGAGTATTGGCAAATACTGGTGAAGGTTGGCTGGCTACTACACTTTGTTTAAACCTGCAATCCTGGTTCCTGAGGCCAGGAGTTTGCTTTAGTACTACTGTGGCTAAGATTTTATTCTATCATGGCTATAGTTATCTCAGGTTATAGCTATTTTGTGTATATTTTTGGAATATACATATAAATATATATATATACATCTGGTTGAAATTTTTAATCGTTAAAAAATACTTTCTATTCATTCAAGTTCATATACATTTTTTAAAACTTGTAGTGAATGACACTTGATGTTAATACAGTTTTTTCAAATATTAACTCATTAATTAAATTAAGAAATGAATAAATAGTAACAAACAAAGAAATAGTCCAACACTATATATAGAAAGGAAAATGGAAAATTGTAAGGGAAATTGCTATCTATTTTGCAACCTAATATTATGATTTTATCAAACGCATATACATACTTATATTATTTGTAACTATTTAATAAAAAGTAACTAAACTTTGTTGACTTAAGTAGGAATTGTCTTAAAATATTTTAAATGTCACTTGTTAATGAATAATATTAAAAATTTTATATATAGCTAATGAAATTTAATAAAAATATTTAAAAAATTATTTAATGTGAAAAAATGTACACACACACAAATAAAAAATTAAATGAATAAAAATTGATGCAAAATTCTTAACTTTGAAAAATTTTCGTCGTGGGAGTGGGCGGAGCGATGCTAGCCAATCAGGTTACAGCAAAGAAGTGAGAAAAAATATTTAGATGTAAAAAGTTAAAATGAGAATTTGTATCGAGGGAGCTTCTGTGAATGGCTGATCAGAGATCAGCTATTTTTCATTTAAGTTTAGGTGAAAAGCTCGACCAGTCATTGAGCAGCAAATTGAAAGAATTTTAAAATAAAATTAAATGATAAATATATAGATCAAAGAAACCATTTTATAGGAATTAATGAAAAGAAGGATCAGTTAGAGAGGATTGATCTGGGTTTGTAGAAATTAAGATCAGGAGTATATTTTTCGATTATTGTCACAGTTGTCAATTTTATCAAAGAAATTGGTAGCATTTTTTTCTGATCATTTGTCTAATAGTAGGTATTTTGTAAACGCGGCTTTGAGGTCTACATTCCTCATAAACTAGCCAGAGTTAAGAATTTGCCTGACAAATAAAGTTTGAGCGATTTCTAAATAATTAATATGGGTCTTTGCTGCATGTCCCCAAACAGAGGAAGATTTTTCTCTTTTAATAAGTTTTTGTTGTAAAAATAATGATTAATTTCCCAAGATTAAGCCAAATATGCTGTTAATATTGCAGCTGAGATTTTTAAAAAAATAAGTTTTTTTTTTCATTGTGTTCTAATACCAATTAATAGTATCCGATTTACTATTCAAAAATAAACTACTGTATGGGACAGGGATATCATAAATCTTTTTAAGGCCCTGGGCCCGGAGAAATATTTTTAAAAAATTGAGGCTTTGGGCTCCTATGCAAAAGTGAGCCTTACCTATGATCCAGATGAAGTAGACAGTATATAGGTAGCATGCATTGTCAAACACTCATACAAATGGTAGTTCGAAACAAATAAATGTGCACTATTCACAATCTCACAAACTTAGGCACAAAGCGATTCGACTGATGGCCGCACTTCGAGTAAATGAGTTGAATGCTTGTTTATGGTATTTAGGCCTAGACATAGACATAGACAACGGTCATCAAATAATATTACAACCTTGCTACTTTTGCCAGGTGACATGCAGTTTCAAATTTCCTGTTTTGTGGAAAATATGTACGGGAATATTATTTAACCATTAAAATTGTCCGGATCATGATGTTGTTAAGACTGAGTCGAGAATGAAATGAGGCCCCAGGTAGCTCATGCCTTAACACGCCCCTAAAAACGGATTCAACAACGCCTCCTGGTGGTCTCAGGGACAGATTCAGTCTATCCCAATCCTAGGGCTAGCAGCTGCTAAGCGGTTTAGATAGCGGAGTACACAAGGCTAGGGTTGGGGGTTTCAAACCCTTCCGTAGAACAACAGATTTGAGCATAAAGATTTAGTCTTGGCGATTTCTCTCGTCTGTATTTTTTTTCCAAATAAAACCACTCCCATGAAAGCAATCTGTGTACGCTGCATTGTTTAGATATAATCAAGCAACGCTATATTTTTTGGCATTTTCTTTCTGTTCCGTGGTGTCCGTTAATAAATATTAATGTATACTGGCTAGCCGTGTCATTACTGTTACAGTACTATATTTAATAAAACGAAAACAATCAGCAAAATGAAAAAAAAAATACTGTAAAACTTTATTATAAATATTTGTTTCGAATGCATACTTTAAGTAATAACGCTCATTATATAAAAATTAATAATATTTTCCTATTTTAATAAAGAAAATAATTATTTTTGCCTATTTAGCTGGAAGAAAAATTCACTGAAAAAAATTGCACAAGAGCTTTTAAATCATAAATAGTGACATACTAGTCATATATGCTCGAAAATTTGAAAGGTATATATTTCCTATCATTCCTCAGATTCTGAGAATAAAAAAGGCTGTCACCCAAACAAAAAAGGAGTCTGGATATTCGCGATAAACTTCAAATTTTTTCTTGAAAGAAATAATAGTACTATAAATTATATAGCTTGAAAATATTGAGAATTCTGAAATATTCTTCTCTATATCGGTCCTACAGGACAAAATTGTTCTGTTGTTTGAGTTCTTTGATTAAAAATTTTAAGTAATACTTTCAATATTTTAGCTATTTCCTTAGCAATTGCATATAAAAAGCATTTGAATTTTCGGATTCACAATACTTTTCTCAAAGGACTTCCAAATAGGAATTTTCATTATAATATCTATATTAGAGAAATTTCAGATATCTTTCCGCAATATTTACTACATCACACACTCAATGACCAAACTGAGTAAAACTTCAAATTGTGAGTTACATTTGAATATATTATATCTAATTATATTCAAATTATAAAATTTGGATTATTCAAAATTATTCTGTGAGCCAGGAGTTGTGCGCCTGTATTGTTGCAGCCCCGTCGAACAGAACCTGAAAAATTGTTAACGAATTCACATAATTAAGCATATGGTAAAAGTAAAGTAAAAATTAACTATCAATTATATTCTTAACCTCTTTTAAACAAAATGAATTGCAAAGATATGCATAATCTAAGATAAACTGAAAACAATTCAAGACGTGTTACTTCAATGAATGATTAGTTGAGTAAGAATGTGTGTGGGGGGGGGGGGGTCATTGAAAACATCAAATATTCCAAATTATTCATTTATTTAATTGTACTAAATTTTTAAAATAGAAAGAGAACAGATGATTTAAAAATGTATTATTTAAAGTATTTAATTACATTTCAACAATATTTAATCATTTTTTCGTTTCATTAATCAGTTGTTCTTCCCTTTTATAGCTCATTTTTCACGTAGTGGAGCAAAAGCGCTATTAGGACGCAAATTTCGTCTTCGTCTTCGTTCCATATTTTGTCGTACCTTTTTCTCAGCCAATAAGCAACCAATTGACCTCGGGTTTTCGGCATTTTTTAGCATTTGTGCCCTAGAGGAGCCGCATCATATTTAAATTTTCCCATATTTTCCCGAATTTTCCTATACAACATGTGAAAAACGCGCTATAATTACTTGGCCATGCCAATGATCGATATCTTGTTTTTCTTTTTTTCGTCTTCAAAAAAAAAAATAACGAAAATATAGCATTAGTGCATTCAACTTTGTTGATTCCGATTCAGGTAACATTACGTGTCTAATGAACGTATAATTTAAGAATTATTTTCTAAAGTTTAAGTTTATGTATAATTTAAATTATATACTTTGTCTTCGTGTGTACAATTATTTGTCACGATATTTGATTAAAGTTAATTGCTTTTTATCGTCTTTTTATCCCTTTTTATGTATAAAATAGCAACAAAATACGTTTTTGTTTTAATTCTGTTCTGATAGGTAGTATGGAAGTCATATGCTCGATGACTGAACTAGTTTGTTATTAATTAAACTTCATTTTGATTAAAAATACTTTTATATAAAATAGTTTTATATATCGCTCCTGCCAAGAGAATGTACTAGTAGTTTTGTTCACAGCAAAGAAGATTCTACGCATAAAATACTATAACCAGGTCTGGAAATAACTTGCCATGGTGAGCCAATTATATTTATGGTTTTTTAGAAATCCTGTTTTTTCGTGTCTGAGTGAATAAAACTTATATATTCCTGTCTAGATGGAATCTTTTTTCAACGTATAACAG
>BMAO01004083.1:0-43984 GCA_019973975.1 Trichonephila clavata
AAATAAATTGAAGGTGTACGCTAAGCTAATTATTAAAGAATGCCTTATTACTGTGATCTAATCAAATGTTTATTTGACGACAACATTCAAAAGATCATTGGATAGAGAAAAAATATTCCTTACAAGTGTTCGTTTGATACAGCCAGCTATTTCTGTTTCATATTGGTGTCTGCATAAGGGTCCGCTTCTTTTTCCTGTCACCCGTTGGGTACCGGCTCAGGAGTCTCTCGTCGGTATGGATCCGGAGGCTCACGTCTTGTGCTTCCTTCCTATATTCGCAGGTCAATCGTCGGAGTCGATCGGGGTCCTCCCCTTCTTCCTTCGTCCACAGGCTTCTCTTTTTAGAATCTCTCGTTGGAGTCTGTCCGGAGTCTTCCTCCGTCCGCAGGGTTCAGTTACGGGAATCTCTAGTGGTAGTCTATCAGGAGTCCTTTCTCTCTTTCCGAAGTCCACTCTTTTAAAGTGTAGGGCGGGTTCACTCCACGCCCTTCATCAATCCCCACTGGTCGACCTCGGGGTTTTGCACCCGGCACAAATGGTCTTTGCACATCATTCATTCGTGCAGAGATGACAAAAGTCCGGTGTATCTCAAAGGTTCCCGGCGACAAGGGCCCGGCTGACATCTGGCACTTCAAACACCTCGCCGCCGCCTGCAAAGGCACCAGCATTCGAGACGTACAATCACTGCCCATGAATAGAAAATAATGCAGTGATGCCCGGCCCATAGTGTCCGCCAGTCACACCGTCGTCGACTGTCCAGCTGTCTGATACAACACAATACCATCAAAGTCACGTGTACCCCGGCTGTGGATACGTTTATGAATAGAGGCGCTTTCTACATTGTGACGACGTCACAACTCCTTCCCTCTGAAAACATCCATTTCACTGGATTGCTCTGGTCCAATGTTGGATCCGTTCTTATGACTGACTCAAAAAAAAGAATGTCTTAACAATGAGATCAACCAGGAGAGCAATTTAATAATAAAAAAAACACTCAAAAATATGATAATAAGTAAATCCAAAATTCCATAACATTTTACACACTTTACAATAAAAATTTTAATTTCTGATCTTGGATTCTTTCTTAATTCTACATCTTATCTTAAAAAATTTGAGTTTTAAGTGAATAAGTTAAATCCTAACATTTTACTAATACTACTATACGTTAAATCACACGTAATTACTATACTAGACATGTATGTGCTTACACTTGGCTGAGAGACACAAAAGATTTTCAATAACACATAAATTTTTGTTTCCACTATATACACACAATACAGTAATATAGACACAAAAATACAAAAAAAAGGTAAAATTAATTAATAGGAATATTTTAAATGACTGCTTATTCCAGTCTGTTTAATCCAATGACATTTCCATGTAACTTTCTTTAATTAAAGTAAATGATTTTTTTAAATTACATAAAAATATAACTGTAAATACAAATATTTGGAATTATTTGGGCTAAACAACATTAATTTAAAGATTAATTTCCATCTTGGCACTTTGCACACTTTCTCACAATATTTATAATAAGTTATTCCACAATTCATTATCTTTCCCACTACAACGTTGGGTAAAGTGCTAATTATGGCACTATCATTAAAAATACAGTTAACCTCGTACTTCCTCAGCTCACGAAATGAACTCACTACATCTCTATTATGTACACGTAAGAAACGTTCCCACTGCTCTAATTTACCTTTGGTCGGTATGAATTCCGATCTCACACTCCTCAACCTTTCTAATACCAAGTCTATTTGCTTTACACGATTTTTTCAACTTTGCGCCAAGATGTCTATATCAACCAATCGACGTAAAGCAAACTGCGGTAACCGTTCCAAAACCTGAGTAGTTAATTTACATCCATAAGAAGATGCGCATACGATCTTAAACCTCCTTTTTCTAATGTAAATGCCAAATGGCATTACGTATGCGGCATACTTCTGATATCTCAGCATGAGTGAACGACGAAAGTACCACTTCCACAAATCCAGTACCGTGACCCACGAGGCCGCGCTATTCATTTTTACAAGACCTTCCATTTTTAACCAAAGATGAAACTCGGCTCGCGTCACCTGGTTCAAACGCCTATACTTAATACACAGGTACGGGTATCGGTTCACTTTTCTAAACTTAACAGCGGACAGTGTACGATTGAACTGCCCCATCTCGATTACACTCACATCCCTAGGATACACAAACTCCTCTCTTAGAGTATTAATTAATCTCAGGTATATCCAAAAAGTTTTAATTTTAAATGGTTTTCCTCTACTTAACTGGTTATCCCTCTGCATTAAAGAAATCGTCCCGGGATCTCGAGGAAACCTTTCTTTATTTCTATCAACGACCATTCGTAAATAATTAATTCTATCAGGCGGTAATTTAAAGTGCAGTTGACTTTCCCTTAAAACACCCCGAAAGTCAATATCCATAAATAGCTTTACCGGATTGGGGAATTCGATTTCTTTCTCTATTACCTCCGAGCAATTTTCTGTAACAAAATTTACACGATAAATTGCACTACGATCACTTTTTCTGGGTAAATCGTAATTAAATTCTGAACTTGTCATTTTATCAGCCCCTAACCAATTTTATCAATACCGAATGAATTGGGGGGGGATCAAACGCATTGTTGATTTATCTCCGACATCTTTCCTAACAACTGCGCACGCGTAAATTTCTTTCCCTTTCCTCTGTTCCGCGTTTATACTAGCCATTGCAGGGTTTGAAAACTTTTATGACCTACTGTTAGGCCCACTCCCCTTTCAACTGGGAGTTGACTTCCCTCCTTTTCTTCACTCTTAATTTCACAAGTCAATGTTGTAGGGATAGTAAAACCCTTATCTACTATCAATTCTCGAGAACTTACTCCTATGTCATCAAAATTTATTACTGGCTGTGCAACCGTCATCACAGCTGTAACACTCTCCTTAACTGCCCTTGACCCCACCTTTCATTCACAAACACGAATTCCAAAAATATCGACTTCTTTCCCTTTCTCAAGCTTAGACTGTTTATCCTTCTCTTTTCCTACCCCTCTCACTACGGACAAGGGATTACACGTGCGTTTCACCGGTTGGTCACAAATCTCAATTCTAACTTCAGAAGGCATGGCGGTTTTTTCACTTCTATCAACATCCGGATTACTCACCGGCCTACACTTTTTAATCGGTTAACTAACTTCCATCGACCGATTTCCTGGCAAATAACTCTCCTGTGCGCAATTCTCGACTTTATCTTCTACTTTCAGATGAGATTCTCGTTTTTGTAACTTATCCCGTCGTACAGCTCCCAATCGTTCTAATTCTCTTTCCCTCATTAGTTTACGCTCTTCAAACCCCTTTATTTCAAGTTCCCGTTCCTTATTTTCACGTTCCCGCTTTCCTTCCAAAATACCCTCTAACAAACAATTAGCTAATTCTTCATTATAGTATTCACTCTGACAAATTCTATTCTTAATTTCCATCTTAAGTAAAGTATTATCGGCTTCGACTCCCAATTCTTTCGCCATTTCTACCAATACTTCTTTTCTTTGCCTTAATAAGTACGCCATGATGCACTAATACACACACAACCAAAACTAAACTTAATTGTCACAAAAATTATACAAAACTTAACGCACACTAGAAATACACTAGACCTAGACTTAACTATAATTCACAAAAATCCTGAAACAAAACAGTACTCTCCACAGTAACTGTACCAATGAAACAAGTATAACTACTGTATACCTAACTATATTTCACAAAAACGCACAAATCTTAAAAGCAATACAGTACTCTACACAGTTACTGTACCCCCGAAACAAGTATAACTACTATATACTTAACTATATTTCACAAATGTGCGCAAATCTTAAAAACAATACAGTACTCTGCACAGTAACTGTACCAACGAAACAAGTATAACTACTATATATTTAACTATATTTCACAAATGTGCGCAAATATTAAAACAATACAGTACTCTACACAGTAACTGTACCAATGAAACAAGTATAACTACTATATACTTAGCTATATTTTATAAACAAAAATACTAATAAATCGCACATTTATACATCATACAAAACTTTAAAAATCTTTCTAGTCTCTCTTTCTAGTGTTTTTCTAACTTTACCTAGTACGTAAATTCTTTACTACCAAAATTTTACATACATTAATAATAACAATAATAATAATTAATTGCTGCCCCGAGTATAATCTCAAAGAAAAGACTCACCACCTGGACGGGAATTCACAGCACACTCCGGATATCTTGGAACATCTGGGAACTCCTTAGAGAACACTTGAAAAGAACTTGGGAACACACTTCGATTCCACACCGCTCGTTTCTTTTGTTGATTCCAGACACAATTCATATACAGGAACTCCGGGAACTTCTATCCACAGGAACACACTTTAGTGATAGGAATAGACGCACCACAGGAACTCAGGAGAAATTTGCGTTGTCTAAGTTCTTTTATTTTTCTCGCACATACGGCTGGCATTTTCTCTTTGTTATTTCTTTTTTCTCAAAAATTATTTTTAAATAAAAAAGGATACGGGCACTTAATTAATTTGCCAAATGCCAATCCCAGCGCGCTGCCACCAATTTAATTAGCTGTAACGTCGTGGAAATAAATTGAAGGTGTACGCTAAGCTAATTATTAAAGAATGCCTTATTACTGTGATCTAATCAAATGTTTATTTGACGACAACATTCAAAAGATCATTCGATAGAGAAAAAATATTCGTTACAAGTGTTCGTTTGATACAGCCAGCTATTTCTGTTTCATAATGGTGTCTGCCTAGGGGTCCGCTCCTTGCTTCTTTTTCCAGTCACCCGTTGGGTACCGCCTCAGGAGTCTCTCGTCGGTATGGATCCGGAGGCTCACGCCTTGTGCTTCCTTCCTATATTCGCAGGTCAATCGTCGGAGTCGCTCGGGGTCCTCCCCTTCTTCCTTCGTCCACAGGCTTCTCTTTTTAGAATCTCTCGTTGGAGTCTGTCCGGAGTCTTCCTCCGTCCGCAGGGTTCAGTTACGGGAATCTCTCGTGGTAGTCTATCAGGACTCCTCTCTCTCTTTCCGAAGTCCACTCTTTTAAACTCTAGGGGCGGGTTCACTCCACGCCCCTCATCAATCCCCACTGGCCGACCTCAGGGTTTTTCACTCGGCACCAAAGGTCTTGCACATCATCCATTCGTGCAGAGATGACAAAAGTCCGGTCCCTCTCAAAGGTTCCCGGCGACAAGGGCCCGGCTGACATCTGGCACTTCAAAAACCTCGCCGCCACCTGCAAAGGCGCCAGCATTCAAGATGTACAATCACTGCCCATGAATAGAAAAAAATGCAGCGATGCCCGGCCCATAGTGTCCGCCAGTCACACCGTCGCCGCCGGTCCAGCTGTCTGATACAACACAATACCACCAAAGTCACGTGTTCCCCGTCTGTGGATACGTTTATGGATAGAGGCGCTTTCTCAATTGTGACGACGTCACAGGACACTTGGTTTCCTATTTACTATTACTCGTCTTGATGTGTTCTATCACCCCTTAAAGTTACTCCCATCATTTATGAAACACCCTGTATATATTATATATAAGCGTGTGTCTATCTGCCCCGTGGCATTAAGGAATAAGTAAATATAATATATACTGTAAGATATGCTGATCTGAATGGAGAGCACATAAAAGTGACTTGATTAAGCAGACTACTTTGATGAAGCATAAAAAAAACCTGAAATAGTTTCATTCTCGAAAGAAGGAAATATAAAGAAGCCTTTTGAAAATTTCAAAAATAAATGTATTAGTTATAAAACTTTGCGTTTTTGTTGTTTGCCATACAGCCATTCAATCTATCGATCATTTAAGTGAAATTTTTCATAAGAGTGGTGCGGGGGAACCAGTACGTCAGCTTCAGAGATTTTACATTTACACAGAACTAGATAAGAGCTCAGCTTTGTTTAGGAAAGTGATTTTTCCTGAATTGTTGAAAGAACAAGTAGCAGAAATAAACAAGTGCCAGTTCATCTTAATATTTGATAAATCTACAAATGTAGCATGCTGTAAACATCTTTGTTTGTGTGTTCACTACAACAATGGAAAAGAGAATAAGATAGTATCTCAATTTTTAGGACGAGTAGAAATTGTGGAACTACAGCTGACTCGCTATATAACCATGTGAAAGACTTTTTCAATAAAAAGTAGGAATTAATAAAAGAAACTGCTTTGCTATTGGGACTGATGGAGTTTCTAATCTTTGTGGGGAAAAATCATTCATTTTTTACTCGTATGAAGAAAGTGACATCCCCCAAATCTAATTTTAATTAAATGCATTTATCACTCACTTCATTTAGTGAGTTCATATGATTACGAACATCTCCCATTTAACTTAGATTATATCATAAGAGAATCATATAACTGTTCCATAGGCTTTAAAAAGAAAATCGTATATGGATTTATATAAGATATTAAGTGAGAGAGATTTAAAGGATCCATTACAATTGATTCCACTTGCTTCAAACAGCTGGCTAACAAGAAGCAATTACATTAAAATAAATATTAACAGCTGAAATTTTCCTTAAAGCTTCATTTTCAGCTTGCTTTCTCAGTGTATGACAAATATCTTGCAATAAAGCTTTACAGAATGTATTCGGATCCGGTAAAGGAGTTATTTCTCATATTTTCTGTGCCAATTTTAACAAAATTTGAGTGGATCAATTTGCTCTTTCAAAGTGATCACGCTAATCATTGTAAATCACTGAAAGAATTAGAATATTTCACCCTTATTCTATCTTCTAAGAAGAATAATTTACCTTAAATGTGTGAATCTCGAAATTGACATGAGTTTAACAAGCATTCACTTGCTGATTAACGAAGTTAATTTTGGATATGTCTTTTTGAATAAACTGACAAGCAAAAGTAAAATAATTTCTACAGAATGTACGAACGAAATATTTTAAAGATCTCTTAATTTTCTCATGACTTCATACGAGCAACTCTTAAACCGAATCCCTTCAATTTACGTAACTTTAAAACAGATAAAAAAAATAAATTCCCCCCTGATATTTTTTTAATTCAAATCTTCCTTCTTTCATTGATGAAGTACATTTTTAAGAGCTATATATAGCTAGTTATATTTGCTTTAAAGTTTTACAGCCGACACATACGTAATAGCACTGTGGAATGAGTATTTTCCAGAATGACATCAATTAAGACAAAATTAAGGAATCGAATGTGCCTCGAATTGTTAAATTCAATTCTCAGAATCAAAATGACTCTATAAGAACGAGAGACTTCCTGCGTTGATTTCATTCCACCATCAGAAACGCTTCAATATAATTCGGAAATTTTTAAAGACCTCAGATCATGATACTTAACAAAAAGAATTTTAATTTATTTTAGGCGAATTAAATAATTAAAGCATTTTAACGCATGTTTTTTAAAAATAAGTTTCACAAAATTAAAACAATCATGTTTGAAAATTGCAAGTGGAAATCAATTCGCTACTTTTTGATACTTTTCCCAACTCTTCGTGCTACTTTTTGCATAAGTTTCTGGCCACTCGGACCTCATGCTCCTCATCAGTCTATAAAAATCTTTGGGTCTCTTCAATTTGAGAATCATAGTTTCGTGCTACTCTAGTTCTCAAAAACGTTCTAATATTGTACAAATTTTCGTTTAATAGGTACGAAAAAAATTTGCCAAAATCATTTCAACCCTGAATTTAAAAAAGAAAATCTTAAATAGAGATTCAAAAATCCAACCAACATTCCTCCAAACTTCAGCTAATCAAATTTTGTATGTCTCAGCTTTTCTGTCTTTGTGTTTTTCCGCATCCCGCGCAGACTCTTCCATGTATTAGTCTATATCAGGGGCACTGACGGCACTCGGCACATCTTTAGAATTATGGACATTTACGGAATTGCGAAAAAATTTGTAAGATACCTCAAAAGATAAATTTACAGCTATTTTGTAAATTATTGAATATCATTGCTGAATAGATTTAATTGTTTGAAGAGAGAAAATTGTGCATGTACTCTGCTTTCCGCTTTTGTTTCAATATATCTAAGGAAAAATTTTTTCTTTATATAAAAAATATTTAAAATTCACGAGTAAATGGTTTAGCAACTGAATCGTGTCAAATTGAAAGTCACAAATTATCCCCCTGATTTTGCGATATGAAAGAAGAGCGATACACTAGGTTTGCATTAAAATTTTTGCTTATTTTTTTATTTTACTATAATGAAGAGAAACATTTACATTTTATGTTGCATTTTTCTTATTTCAATAAATACGTTTAAAAATGCATAACATAAGCACAATTTTATTTATTTTAATTTTTGTTAAAGAATTAGTTAAATTTATAATGCTTATTTCTATGTTAAGAGATATCTTTAACTAATGCAAAATTAATACATAAAAAAACTATAAATCTATATTATTTTATATATATTAAAATTAATATATATATATACAAAACTATATATCGATTATCTGTTCTCAAACTTAGCATGCATTATTGCGGGAATCCAATAATTTTAAAAATGTCCTACTGTATGGCACGCTGAATCATATTGGTAGATTGGTTTGACATGCCATAGCTAAAAGGTTGCTGAACTCTGCTCTAAGAAAACCATGCAATTATTTAAGAAATCTACATGCATTGCGCGCTTCAAATCATAATAATAAATAATAGCACATCCCATTAAATATTCATCATTAACCAATAAAAAAAGTAGCCTTAAACTCTTAAAATATATTATTTACTTAAATAAAAATATTTAAGAAAAAATGTTAAGCAAATAAAAGTCTTAGCTTAAATAAAATATGACCATAACGATTAGAATGAAAAGAAAGAAATACACCATACTACAATGCACCAGTTAGTTTTTCTATATTGGACATATGTTCAATGTGACAACAGTAATTCCCCTAATTAGCCACAAGAATAAGATTCTAAAGCACAAAATCATACAGTTAGAAAGTCTTAAAGGAGGAATTAAATGAATATAATAGATTTAAAAAATTAAATTCGAGTTAATTTAGCTTTTAAAAACTGGAAAATGATTTGCAGCATTAACATCTTTGAAGATACAAATCTATATGGAAGAAATCTAATAGATAGTTTTAATCTAACTATCGTCTCAGTCAATAAACTGGGGAAAAAATTACAAGATTGGCATTAACTTAAGTTAAAAAACTATAAGAAACAAAAACTAAAACTAAAATTTAACTTTGAAAATTGTTGAAAAAGATAAGAGAAAATTTTGATTGAACTTCATCAAAAATGTAAAAACGAAACTGTGAACAGAAACCACACGCACGACAGCAAAACAAAAATGAAATTATTAAAATAATAAACACATATCTTGTGGATGATTTACAAAGAAAACAATTTTAATTTTATCACAAAGGATAAATACAATAATAAATAAATAAAATAGCAAAGATCTGTAACAGTGCTAAAAAAGCTACAAGAAAAAAAGGAAACGAGCCTTACAGTAGTTGCATATGATGTGTAACATCTGACATGTTATCGTGGTAAATATGCCAATAGTAATTTAAATCCTAAAAAAAATAATTAATTGGCTATGATTGGAAATAATTTTCTTTAATTATATCTTTAAAGCAAATTTTATTTAATTAACACAAGGAGTAATGCAATTTTTTTCATCAAAAAAAAAAATATATATATTCTTGTTTAATTTGGGAAAGAGCGGAGACTTGTGATAACTATGGTGTAGTAGCTAGCTGAGGGCCTTGTCAGCTGGATGGGTGGGCCGTGAATATTCCGAGTGTGACGTCAAAAAAACCTCAGAGTTATTGCGATTTTAAAAAGTTTAAAATAGTTAAATAAAATAGTAGTGGGGCATGGTATCTCATCATCGTAACGTATATCTCGTGATATGACGTAATACTATTGAACCTCCAAATATCAAGACCCTAGCTCAATTCCAAAGGGGGGCAAAATTTTTACCCAACCCAATAGGAATAACACGGGATATTTTAGTTCTGGAGCACCCCTAGACCTACCAAAAGAGAACTAAGTGGATAAATGGATGAGTCTCATCTAGGGGAACCTGTGGTTCAAACGTCAAAGCAGAGACTCAAATACATTTCAAGATAGTACATATTTAAAAAAGTTTAATAAGTTTTAAAAAGTTTAAAACATTGAAATAAAATACAAGGAATAACCCTATGAGCAAGAAACTCGGTGAGAATATACAATGGAGGCAGAGAGATCGAATGAGATAGGTCCGAGTGGATTGAGAGGCTCAGGTGTCGAGCTATTGGAAAAATGCTGTCCTTGGGGGGGGCACCTAAGGGTATCGAGTCCTTGTACTTCCTAACCAAACAGATAGTATTATCGATCACACTAATACCATTTAATAATTGGCACCATAGGGATTGATATTTTAGTGTGTTAGCCCTCCCCTGCCCAAAACAGGCCATCATTAGTAAAACAACTATAAAGAGGGGGGTCAACTATAAAGAGGGGGGGGGCAAGTCAATCGACACCATCGCGCGCTCTCATAGGTCAAATCAAGTAGCGCGCGCTTTCCCGGTTTCCTGTTACGCATTTCCGTCCCTTTTCACTAAATCACTACCACATATATCCAGCAACCGAGAGGAAAGATATTACACATCAAAAACAATTGTTTGCTTTAAGAAAGAGGTATGACGTCGCATCACCAAAACTATAAATATTCACTTTTTACATATAATTTTTTTTAAAAACCTCAAATGAATTTTGAAAAATTCTTCCAGGGTGAAAATCATTTCCACCATAGCGCGCTAAATTTTACGAATGAAAACCTTTCTGTTATTTGTGCATCAAAACAGACACATACGCAAACTCTTCCTTTTGTTACTGGAGATGTTTCTAAAAATCTCCTGGAACGATTTTCTGACGAAATGTTTATTATCCTTTGTTTATGTTTTTACATCGTTTATTGAAAACATATAGAAAAATTATTTGTTGAATTGAATTGATTTGTTGATTTGAAAATTATTTGCTCTTCTAATTTCACTTTATAGTAATTTGGCACCTTCCGAATTTTTTTTGAAAAGAACCAATAAACTTATAAGTACCTAAAAGCCGAATAAATATGTAATGATACACTGGCCTCCAAAAGTTAAGGAACAACCGGTTTTTTGCGCCTTATTTAAGAATGAATGAATGTAGAAACACCAAATTTGGATAACATGTGCACAAAACTGTTATGTATTGACTGCAAGTTTACATAACAAAAGTTCAAAAATGATTTACAAGAAAAAAGGCAATCTCGCTGGAAATGTCCATTCTTTGTGGAAAAAAATAATCACCGTTTTATGAGGTAAAATGTTAAGGAAACACAACAAAAATAGGTTTTAATAAGGGGTATGCCCACTCCTAGCTTGCATGTATTGGCGGCATAGAATTTCCATGCTGCCAATTAAGTTGTCGGTCACCTAAATGGGAAGCGAATACCATACGCGGAGTAAGCTTTGTTCCAGCTCTCCTAAAGACCTTGGAGATGGACTTAAAGCAGCAACCTGTCTACTAAGATAGTCTTAAAGATGCTCTATCTGATTTTAGTCAGGATATTGAGTTGGCCAGCCCCTTCGCTCTAAACTAAGACCCTCAACATATTCCTCAACAATTACAGTTCGGTGAGGTTGTGCATTATCATCCATCAGAATGAAGTCATTGCCAATTGCACCGGCATATGGGTGAACATATGGATCAATGATCTCATCACAGTATTTCACACCAGTCAGAGTTCCTCCCTGGAACACATGCAGGTCAGAGTGACCACCAAGTAAGATCCCTTCATAAACCATTATTCCACCACCTCGGTAACTGTGTCTTTTAACAGTGTTGGATTGATGATATCTGGTGCTTCGTTCCCTCCATGCAGACGTCCTGAATACCTCTGCAATGGGAATCTGGACTCGTCTGTAAAGAGTACAGAAGCTCATCGCTGTTTGGTCCAGGAAACGTGTTTTATTGTCCAAGATAAGCGGGTCATTCTCTGTCGTCTGTTAAGGGATACTCACACAACTGGTCACCTTGCATAGAAACCTGAATTTTGAAGATGCCTTCCCACAGTACTAGCGGATATTCTTCTCCTTGACGCTACAGAGAGGTCTGCAACAAGTTGCAGCACATAAATTCTTCTTCTCCTTCGGGACGAAAGAGCGATAAAACGGTCTCCAGCAGGTGTTGTAGCACTTGGTTGGCCTGGAGCATGTCTTCTGGAAACAGATGCTTCGGTTTGATATTAATTCCACAGACGGTGGACCACACAACGGGACACATTAAGACGCCTAGCAGCATTAGCCTGTGACAACCCCGTTTCCATCTATCCGACCGCCATCCACCTTAACGAATCGGGGAAACGGCTTCTCTCAGACATTGCGAGAAAACCACTGCCTATTTTCGACAGATCTGCTAACAAAATTTGTAAATTAACAAAAGTTACACGCGTAATTATGAAAGCTTGATATATACATATTTTTCTCTCACTCATATATATCTGTTCTTTACTATTAAAGCGATATGGTATCCTAAAGATCATCAACCAGTCGAAATTTTTTATTGGCTTTTTTGACACTTCGAATCTTTATAAATACGCCTGAAAAATTTCAAAGCCTTAACTGCATTTTTTATCAAGTTATGGAGCAATATTTGATGCTGGACAGGAACTACCACGCCCACATTTCAGATTATCTGCTAGAAAAGAGCCTGATAAAAAATGAATTAATTATTTTTCTACCGAGCGTCAATGAGACTGACATTATATATGCAGAAACAAATCATTTCAAGAAAAAATTGTGCAATTCTAGCAAAGAGTCTAGTTTGTGAATTGTTTATTGAAGAGGAAATGGATTTGGTCAAAACTTAAAAGTTGTCCTGACTTTTTACGATATTATTATGAATGAAATTAAAACTTCAAAACGGATTCTTCCAAAGCACAAATGCTAATTTCATTTCGATAATCCGGGTAATTAAAAATTTAATTCGCAAGAATAGAAAATCTCTCCCATTTCTATATATTTGTTTTTGGTGACGTATATATGTACATATCCCATGTGTGTGAAATACAACACTTTCATTATTAAAATATTTTAAGATATTTATTTAAACAAATGCACATGCACAGTCCTTAGATTTTGATAAATTTTACTTGTAAATTTTTATTCGATTTTGCTTTCATTCGTGTACAATGCGAACGTTTTAAAAATCATGGAAATAAAAAATAAAGTCTTAAAATTCTTTTGTACAAGTTGTGCATTAGCTCTGAGCATGGAATTATCTGTGAAGCGTATGCATTTATTTTTTTATAATTATTAAGACAAAGTTATATGAAATATTGATCTTTCATTCGTTTTCTTCGATACATTCATTATGGCAGTGTACTGTTTAATTGTTCTACATTTGTGCAATTTTTTATGGGTAAGCAGTTTTAAATCAGCTAATTAACATTTCATAAAAGTTTCCGACTATTCGATGAATATTATATCATGCTATTCATATAATGAAAAATTCAAACTCGTTTTTCTCCATGTTGAATTTTTGTACATATACTGTTATTCAAAACCCTAAGGCTTTCTTGATAATTGAAGTATGGGTTTGAATTTTTTTATACATGTTCTGAAGTGTATGTGTTGTAAAACTGTGCATGGAATTAGCTCTAACATGTTTAGTACTTTTTCTAAAAAATTTCAAAATCGAAACTAATATTTTTTTGAGAATTTTTGGAAGTTTAATTACAAAAACAATTAATTAAAAAATTAAAGAACAGTAGCAGAAAAAAACCCTTTCACAGTTTTATGTAGTATATTATAAGGTACATGGAAAAAATTTCTGAAAGAAAAGAGACATATTTGAAAAAGCCTTAGAAATTTAAATAATGCTTTAAAAAATTCACAAAATATAGATTTTACAAAAATTTTACAACAAATTAAAAATTTTTTCTATGGAATTATCATTAAATTTTAACTTTTATGAAACATAATTAAAACTAAATATTAAATATTAAAGATAAAAAAAATTGTGAAGATGGTACCATATCGCCTTAAAAAGATTTGGTAGCTATGGTTTTTGCATAAATTTGTATAAAGTCCGTTTTTGTCATTTATGTAAACTATATATTTTATTGTTACTGTCCTTTTTTGACGGTGAGCTTCGAAAAACATGTTGTTCTTTAACTTTTGGGGGTCAGTGTACTTCCAAATATTTTCTGTGCAAACATGTCGAGAAGTGAAAACTATGCTATCCTCTAAAACAAATTACAAATTCTCACTGAAGTATCTACATGTAGTTTGAAACTCTTACCGTGTACACAAAAAAAAAAGAGAGTCCATTAAAGAAAGCCATATATATATATATAAAAAAAATTGAAATTTTCTCTACAAGAGAGAGATGAATTAACATGATTAAAACTGAAAATAATTGTAATTGCAAGATAACCAGACAACAGAATTTAAAAGGAAATATCAAAAATTAAAATAACAGAGTTAAATACAAAACCATATAAATGAATAGATGCTTAGGACAGCTTATAACAAAAAAAATTTTCTTAAAGAATTTCTCCATATAAAAGTGGGGTTAAACATGTTTTTTAGCCAGCCAACCTTCCCCCTTTCTGTTAATAATACCGAGCAAAAACCTATTGGAAATAATGGATAGGAAATCTAAATCCATTATGAGGAAAAGGTAACTTGCCTAAAAATTGCATACAGGAAAGCAGAGCCCGCGCTAAATCTGAGTACAATAAACAAGTTATTGCCAGATTCTGGACCCAAATTCAAAGCAAAGCAATGGCTGAAATATAGCACTTAGCAAAAGTATGAAGAGAATAGAAATAATAAAATAAGAATTGTATACATACTACCATTATCTTAGAGACTCTAAGATTATATGATTTAAAAGTTATAATAAATTTTAAAAAAGTAATTTTATCTAAAATTAGAAATTGGGGGTATCTAAAACAATCTATTAAGAATAATAAATCTATAATAATAACCTGATAAAACTATGGAATTTTAATCCTTACTATTTAGAATATCTTTATTCAAATATCTATTAATAAAATTAATTGGGTATTTTTGAATTAAACAGTATTTAGTAAAATGTTTATAGTTCTTTTTATTTTTTCTGATTTATTTGAAACTAGAAACTTATTGCGTAGTGTGTAATTAATAACAATATTTCTCAATATAGAAACATGCACATTACTCTCCCAATGTGGTACTTTTATAATATTGAAATTAAAGTCTTCTCGATTATCATGAATATTAGTAACTATTTTATTATCTTTTAATTTAATTTCTATATCAAGAAAATTTGCTTCATAATTGTTACTATTTGTCTGAATTAAATTAATATATTTTGGATAAAAGTTATTGTTAGGTTTAAAATTGCCTTGCTGGCCGAAAATGATTATATCATCTATATAACGAAAAGAGTAATATTCCAAGTTGTGTCTGTGAAACTATTTTCAAAATAATGTAAATATAAATTGGCAAGACGGTTGCTAGCAGGGCCACCTTGTGGTAGACCCTTAATCTGTAGATAAAAATAATTACCATTATGATAAACATAATTCTCTTTTAGAACTAACCTAAGTAGAGAACTTAATCTAGCATATTTGACATTTTTAAACAAATTATTTTTATTTGATTTTACAAGTGTTTTTTTATCATATCATCAATATTAATAGAGTTAAAAAGATCTTCAAAATCTAAACTAAATACTGAAAATATATTTTTATCTTTAACTTGGGCAATGAGTTCTTTACTATTTTTAAGAATGGCTGAGGTTTTTAGATTATTCATTGTATCTTGTAACATTCCATGGAGAATTTTGCCTGATTTGCTGATATATGTAAAATCATTAGTAACTGTTCTAAACTTTACTGGGTCTGTATGAAATTTAGGAGTAAGAAATACATGCGGAAATTTAAAATTATTATTAATTTGTATTTTTAATTGTTTATGAAAAGCCAAAATTCGATTATTAATTTCTCTATCAGAAATTGATGACTTAATAAAAGCTGTATTATTATCAAAATGTTTGTTGAGCATTAAACTCTAATAGTATTTACAAATGAAGGCAACACATTTCCAGGCATATATATAAATAAATATATATATAAAATAATAATGAGATATATATTTAACTAAAAATACTGGTTTTTTTTCATTGACGTAAATAAACTAATACGATCGCATAAATAAAACTTATTTGAAAGTATTATACTAGAAGTTTACAAAGGCATACAAATCTATTTGTTTAAGAGGTACTTTTCTTCCTTTTGTTTTCTTTCACAAACGCATTTATAATAGCATATGTAAACGAAGCTCAGTTTTTCAAGTTTATTCATTTCTATTGGCAGTATGCTAAGTCCGATAACAGATCTTGTCCTTTGAAAACCTAGGGTACTTTTTATAATTTTTAAGCTCAGGTAAACTTCTTTCAGCTAATGCAACGGTAACCAGATAGATAATAAATAGTAGTCATGAATTATAACATACTGAAAACTGTGGAAAAATTATGTACTAAAACAATTTTATAAATTTTAAAAAAAAAGTTTCCCTGGTTAAAAATTAGTCAAAACTACAGTATATTTATGAAGGTAGTTGAGCTTCTCAAAATGTTATTACTGCATGAGAACCTTTTTTAGACTTCATCACAGAGGTTGATAGTTTTTATATTAAAAATAGCAATTTCCATACCAATCTAGGTATTTACTAAGGCCTTATATTCAAGTAGACGCGTGCGGGAATAGTTTAATATTATTTCAAATACAATTAATTTATTGTACTATCTTGAGCCAATATACATGGATTCCTCTTATTTTAATTTTTTTTTTTTGAAATTATAAATTTAAGTTTTTTCCCCCCCATAAGCTTTCAAAATACGTTTTTAATTTTATATTACACAATTTAAAATAACTTAGAGCGTATAACTTCCTTTTCACTTAACAAATTTAGTATTATTTTACATGGTTTTACGCGGTGTTTCATGTAACGTATGAACTGCGTAAGAATGAATTCGGATATATTATGAACTTATTATACAGTATAATAATCACCCATAATATGTCAGTAGGTAATCATTCATTTTCAATAGGATTCCATCGCTTCCAAATACTGTGTATTATAGCAGCCTGAGTACATTTTGGAAGTGGCATCTTTTCAACGAGAGAAAACTAGTGAAAACAAAGTAAGACTAACTATGGGCAGGAAAATATTAAGGCTTGTGCAAACTGAGCCCAAAGCCTCACTCTAAATGGGGGCCTCGGTTTTTTCTCCACTTTGTCTTAGTAAGATCATGATTCGGAGAAATTTAATAGTCCAATATTGTTCTCTTTACATATTCTCCGAAAAAAAAACAGGGAATTTCAAACTGTATGTCAACTGGCAAAAGTGGTAAGACTGCATTATTATGTGACAACCGTTGTCCACGCCTAGACCTAGGCTTACTCCTAATATCACAAACAATCATTCAATTCGGTTAGTCGAAATGCACCATCTGTCGATCCGGTTTTTGCATTGGTTTTTGTGTTTGTGAGTCATGCATATTTATTTGTATAAAATTACCATTTGAACAAGTATTTGACAATGCATGCTATATACTGTCTACTTTTAAAAATCTCGGGTAGGGCATCAAAAAAATCTGAAGGCCTCACAGGACCCTTAAACCTCAGCCTCGACGTTTCTGAGCATTTTGCTATTAAAGTTTTGTTGATATTGTGAAAACTTCCGAAGTTATTGAGAAATAACTGATAAAACGTAAACAAAAACTTGCATGTACCACGCCCACTTTTAACAGCTGACGAAACACATTCCAAACATTATAATATTTCGCGGATTAATTTAAGCAAAAGAGATACGCCTAGTATCAAATTGATTCTGTACGGGAGTATATATAGCATAATTGTAACTCAACTTTTAACCTTGCTTTATCTAAGCGGGATTGTTTATTTACATTTCGATCTTGGATTTGCATTCTTTTTCATTTGTAACTAAAAGCAAGTGATTATGGATGTTTCATGCAAAAATAGGTGATCTGGAAAGAGACCGAAGAATAAATCATTTCAAGGAAATAGGTACGTAAAGAAATCTTTTTCTGAAAAAGGTAATATTTTGTCTGAAAATATATCACCTAACAAAAATTCATCTTCGAAAAAAAATAAAAAAACGAGTGCACAAAAGATTTCGCAGGCGTTTGAAAATGATGTTTGCCTTGAATTTCAAGGTTATAAACTAATCGGTATAATTTATTAATTTCCCAAATTGAAAAATTACTTTATTGTTCTGTGTGTATGGGAAAATAAAAATGGGTGAAAAATCAAATGTAGGATTGTCTTCTACATTTCTATTCACATGCAGAAAATGTAGCACTGAACAAAAATTTAATTCATGTGAATTTATTGGTATAAAAAAATATACCTAAAATCAATAGGCAGTCTGTTTTGGAAATGCGATATATAGTACAAGGACTGTCTTCTCTCGAGACGTTTTGTTCTCTTATGTATTTGCCAAATCCAGTGTCTCAAAAAGCTTACGACAGAATTAATGATAAGATAGCAGATGTAAGTGAAGCGCTTGCAAATGCATCAATGAAGAAAGCGGCTGCTGAAGAAAAAAAATTTGATGGCGCCGAAAATTCGGTTGTAGTTAGCGGTGATGGGACCTGGGAGACCCTTGGACATACATCTCTTATTGAAGTTTGCACTTTAATTGGAGCTGACTGCGGGAAAGTCCTCGAGATGGAAGTGATGTCCTCTTATTGTAAAGGATGCGACTCCATAAGGGTTCAAAATTTGACCAAATATAGTGGTTTTTTTTGCTGAACACCAAAATTTCTGCAGAAAAAACCATAGCGGGTCTGCTGGAGGAATGGAAGTCTGCGGAATGCAGAATTTTTTTTCCGATTGGAACAAAAACATGGTTTGAAATACCAGTGGTACATAGGTGATGGTGACTCAAAGCCATTTTCATCTATTGCCGAAAAAAAAATCATATGGGGATTGTGTTCCGATTGAAAAAATAGAGTGTGTGGGTCATGTCCAAAAGCGAATGGGTAGCCGCTTGTGGAAGTTAAAAGCTTTATTGGACAAAAATAAGCTTTCTGATAGGAAAACAATTGGTGGGTAAGGTCGTCTAACTTATGCTGTTGTAAGCAAATTGACGACTTATTATGGTAATGCTATTCGTGCTAATTCCCAAAATGTGAATGAGATGAGGCAAGCTGTCTGGGCTATGTGGGTTCATACATTCAGCACAGATGGTTTTGTACTAAAGGCAAAAATAGTTGGTGTAAGTACAACGTTTCAGTCCACAACAATGCAGTGAATGAATTTTCTTACAAGAACACCTTACCAAAAACTGTTTCTGAAGTAATTAAACCTGTTTTTAAAGATTTATCACTCTTGTGAAATTGTTAAGAAGGTATTTGGAGGGAAAACGCAAAATACCAATGAGTCAATCAATTCACTAATTTGGAAGTATAGCCCGAAATTGTCACAAAATAGCTGCATGTGAATAAAATGATGGAAGGAAGAACAGAATTGATATGATGCGTGTTTTGGATTTAAAAATAAATAAAAGAATATTTTGAATTGTGTGAATGTTGACAAAGTGCATAAGTCAACGGCTAAGAGACAAGTTTCCAAAACCTCCCAAAACCTCCTTTGAAGCTCGTAAAGCTAAAAAAAACTTAAGATACTTAAAGAAATTGAACAATTTAAGCTCTTGCAGAGGGCAATATTTATGCTTCTAGGGCTTTTAGATGCATACTGGTATGTATAATTCTGTTTTTTGTTATTTTTTTATCTTCATTTTCCTCAAAATGAAAAATTTTGGCTTCCGCGCAGGATTTTTCAAAAACTATTTATCATGTCAATATGAAATTTCATACACATGTTCAAAATAAGGTTCTTTATAACTTATAGAAAAAATTTTAAATAAGTTTTAATAGAATTTTTTTTTATTTGAGATTTAATTGAATTTTTTCATAAAATTTTAAAATTTTCTTCATAATTGTATTTTAAAAATATTTGTTTTCTCGAAGTGTTTTAAAAGTTAGTATAAATTTAAAAGGGAACATATTTATACCAAATAAAATTAATTTTGAAATTTTAATCAATTTTGTACTTAAGAATCCTGCGCGGTGTAAAATACAATTTTTCATATTTTTGAAAAATTGCAAAATTTTAATTTTTTTTATAACTTTTTAATTTTTATTCAAATTTTCTGAAATTATGAGAAAGAATGTACATATATGCGATACTCATGTGGTAAAAATTTCAAATTATTATTTTTTATATTGCTAAGTTACATTGTTTTAAAAAAGGATGTTTTTTTTCCAGTTCACGAATAACTCTTAAGAGTCCTAAGACACCTTAAGATTTATCTGGGTCTAGGACCTCAAAGAGTCTAAAAATGTCCCTGACTATGTGTACTCAAAACACAAAGAGAAATAATTTTAGTTGTGAAAATTGAAGTTACCTGAAGTTATTCCCTGAAATGATTTATTCGAATCAAAACTATTTATAATTAATAAAATTTAAACAAATATAAAAATGGTTTCAAATGAAATCGAAACTAAAAAATCTTCGCTTCGAATATTTCAAATGCCTTAAAACCTATTTGATTACCATATCTGAAATTTGAGGGCAATCTTCCCAATGATATGTGCCACGGAAAAGATATTGATATTTGCCATTTTTTTACTAGGTTATAGTGTAGCCTTCAATTTTGTTCTTTTACTATTTGCCTTATAGACTTCATCAAAATATTTGAACACAGGTTCAAATCATAAAAATTTTATTTAGATTTCCTCTAATGGAAATTTCTGTTTTAAGGAAAAAATGAAAATAGCTCTAAGTAAAATGTAAAGATTTTCCTATATATATTAAATAGTACTGAGTTTCTTTTTTAAGCAATCCCTAAATCACAACAGAATCATTTCCATTACTCGTTGCTGCCTTCTTCATTCTTTTATGATAACATATAAAATATTTTGAGCAATGAAGTATAAAAATATATCAAATTTTACTTATATTCTTGGTTCTTTTATATTTAATTTTAAAATTACATAATTGTTTTCCTTTCCAATTAATTTCCAGTAACACAAATTAGGGTTATTGAATGCTTCAAAAAAATTGGATACTTGCTATTGACATTGAATCTGAGATCAATGTTGTACAAATCTAATAAAATTTTTAAAATATTGATCAAAACATGGACTAAAAATTATCACTTGAATATTTGTTTAGTTTGGTACTTACAAATTTATGAACAAATTGCAAAACCAAAACCGTTACGTAAATTAAACAAGAGTTTCTCTGATTAAAAAAAAAAATGTTAAAACTGCAATATAAGTGTGTGTGTAAAAGTAGTTCAGCTTCTCAAAAAGTTATTACGGAGTAAGAACATTTATTAGGTTTCATCATGTTGTTGTTTATGCCACCTGATCGACAGAAGCATCAGATCAAGATCCAAGAAATTTATCGCGGCTAAGGGATACATTTCTACTTCGTTGGTTAGTTTTAGTTTTGAGCACCAAGCAGGTGATAGTACGATTTTGCTCAGTTCCACCCCAATTTTGAGAGAGAACACGTTGGTGGTGGTCAGGAGCGTCCTATCTCTCTCTTCCCCTTCCACCAACCTCATGAGAAGACTTGCGGCTCAACGGCTATTTATAGTACCCCCATGCCGCGAAGGCACTATACATTTACAAACACCCATGTCCTCTCCGGGATTCTTACCCAGGTCCAACCACACCACAGCCAGCGTCGTTAACCGTTGTACCGAATGGCTGGCGGGTTTCATCACAGATGGAATGATAGATTTCCATATAGAAAACAGCGATTTATATTTATCTCGGTATTGACAGATGCGTTATATGTAAGTAGCGGTGAATAATTTATAATAATTTCAAATATTAATTTATTGCCCTATGTTGAGGCAATATGTGCGTATGTGTGTTTCCCATTTTATATTAATATATACTGAGCGTACAAATTTAAAATTCATGGTAAATATACGCAATTTTTAAAATAGATTACTTATTTCATATTACATGACTTATAAAACTTAGGACGCAATTCCTTTTTTACTGCACAAATGTAGTTTTTTTTATTTATTTTTTATTTTTTACTCGGTGTTTTTTGTAGCGTATGAAACGAGTGAAAATAAAGTCATATGTATTATAAACTCTTATATAGTATAAGAAAATAATACTTAAGAAAAATTCTTACCGTCACAATCCATCCTCAATTGCAGGCAATGAAAAATTTGGAAAAATTTTAGTCATAAAATAAGTTTATTTGTTTACAATTGGTAATATAATTAGATATGTTTCTTATGTTTGTCTCATCTTTTTTTTATTTTTTTTTACTTCTTTTAGTTTCCTTTAAGTGTCAAACAAAAAAATTCATTTGAATTCCATGAAACAATTTTTTTTTAATTCAAAGTTATTCGTGGGATTTTTCTTTTCATTTTTAATAACATTAATTTTAATGTATGTTGATGAAAGTTTTAAATAATTTGGATTGATCCGTTACTATATAGCTAAAATTATATTTTACGAACAAGAGAAAAGGGGGGAAACGTTGCTTATGAAAAACTGCTTTGAAGCAAGAATATTTAATCAAGGAGTGGTCTTTTCATTCAAAGTATAGTTGCTTAATATACTTGAGCACGTTTATAAATGATAACTTATTTTATGCATACACACTGTAATGTCTTTATTACTTTTTACTTTCCGACACAGCACGTCGTGTCAACCGAACAGAATCCTCTTTTTCTCAATACAGTAAAAACACATGAGCGCAATTCTTCGCGCAATACGCAAAACCCAAGATGTATCTCTTCTTAGTATCAATTTCAGTCCATTCTCAAAAACAACGGAACTCCCTCTTCTCTGCCCGTTCCGTTGCAAGGCCAACGCCCTTCTCACCTCCGCGCTCCTCAAAACGAGGGTCTTTTTTTTTCTGACCGTACCGTTCGAGGGTCAATCACCTTCTCTCTAAAAACCGTAATCCACAGCCTAAGTCGCACTAAATAGCACCAACATTCAATCATCTTCCGCCAACAGTAGCCAGACACTACACATACCCATAATTCATACACAAAAGTAATACATTTAGTAATTACACAAACTGAGCAAAATCAGCGAAATAATGTGAAAATATTTGTCTATGAAAAACAAGTATTTAACAGGGTTTAATAATGATTTTCCCCATTTAATATTGTCAATTATGTATTTCCAAACTATACAGCTCGCGTCCGATGCTTAGGATTTGAGTGGGGCCATTGATAAATCAGACCCGTAAAACTCGCACATTCTATTCAAACGATTCACATAAACCAGATAAAAAAAGTAAAATATGTATCTTGTTCTTTATTTACTACACCAATGGTTCTTAAATTTTCGATCCCCGTGCTCCCCTTAATGTATTAGCGTGATTTTGTGGAACCCCAAGATTTTGAACATACCTCTCCGACTTCATAGTCTTGATCAAAATGCAAGTTCTAGTAGAGTTTCTTCGTTGGGGATTATTTAGTGATCTAGTCAAGTATGACACACATTTTCGATTTTTTCAAGAGACCTTTCAAAATCTGTAAAAGAGGGAAATTTCAACGTTACATGAGATACACCGTAAACCCTCTAAAAAGCCGCTGCGGGTTGTCATGGGTTCGCACACCACAGCTTAAGAACCGCTGGACTACACCTTTTGCTATATATATTCAAAACTTTCTCTACTCTTACTATCACGGTTTACAGTCATTAATCGTGTAGATTTATTTTTTGTGCATGTTGAGTGCCCACCACTTGTAAAAAACTGTAATGGCTTCGCCAACGGAATCATGTGAAGTGACCATCGAGTGTCAGTTTTCAATCTGAGATAATACCATGTGCGCGTAGCTCGACCAAAGATCTTATTAAACGTAGCTTAAAAAACCTTAAAGTCGATCAAGACCGCTTTAATCCAACCCGGTGCCCTAGATACTTCAAATCGTTACGCTTCCCTACAATAATTCCAAAGCATCGCCTACCCTCCTTCGGTTCTTATCTTTCCAGTTTTGGTTTGGGAGGGATTTTTCCTTAACTCTCTTGCTATTTTCTCAATCTTTGTTTTTGCTGTTTTGATATTTATCCACTTCTCTATTATTGTCCACCACCTATGGATCCACCGTGTCCTGGACTGGCAATCATAAGGAAAAGATAATGGCATGGATTGGCCATTGCTCCCCTTTTTTTACCTTACGACGTCCCGGACCATCCACCCACCATTTTATAAAAAAGAACATTAAATTAATGAAATATTTTGCAATTAGAAGATACAATTTTGTATGAACTGTTTTCAACTTGTTAATTATCATCTTTTTCATCGCTTATTGCTTTACTACCTTTACTTTTAGACTTCTTTATTCTTTATTGAGTCAATGTCATTGTACTTGTAAAACAAAGGTTTTATTGAGCTTTGACCAATACAAAATCATTAATGATTGGTAATATTCATTGGTAATATAATTTTATGTGCATAGCAACATCCAACTCTTAAGCTCTTCATTTTCCATTGAGGATCTCAATTCAGTGATTGATCTCTAAGGGCAGGAATGCTTCTTTCATGACAGGCTAGGTGTTGGTATCACATTCCTATAGGTACGTAATGTGGTACAAATAATGTCCTATTGGTATATAAGTTGACTTATAAAAGCCCTTAATACGCGGATATTTATGTGATACAAATTATGCATATATAAGTAAAAATGAGATTGAATGCATACAAATGAGAATTACTTTTCTTTAAAAAATATTTCTAAAAGGTTTATTTTCGGTAAAATAAATCTATGTATGTATTTTTATGATGAAATGCATAACAATGTGAATCTCTTCAAAAATAAATAATTTTTAACATTTTCGAGTCCTTAAACTAATCAACATGGACTGAATAAGGCTAATTACCTCCTCATTTTCAAAATATTTCTGCCACAAAAATTATATTATTTATATTTATCAATAGAGAAACTCTTTTAGCTTATTCAAATTTACATAACTAACGCAAATGATTTTTTTTAGTTTTAAATCATTTAAATATATTATTTAGTTCAACCTTCTAAATGTTATCTAATTATCTATCTATTTCACTCTTTATCGGATTAAGGAAATCCATTAGGAGCTTCCTTTAACAAAATGATTTTTCTTTATGATCTTAATTCCAAACCAGAAAGTATACTGACAACACTAATGAAAATCGTATTACTAAGAAGTTCCCAAATGAGATGAAAAAATGTCCAGTCACATGCACAATCATGATTTTTTTTTGATGGCAGAAGATAGCAACGAGTGGAAGTAAAAACAAGATTTTAAAACTGAACGAGATGCGAGAAGAATAGAAGTTTGAGAATCAATAGTTCTAAGAAAAAACTGATTTCTAGTGTGTAAATATTCATAATTAAAAATATCAAATGGTTGCTTGAAGAATTAAAAGAAGTTGACTTTCTAGAATTACTTGCATTGGATGTTACACACTTGAGCCATACACTATTTCCATCTTTGATTTTCATTTTCTTCTCGTCACAATTTACTAAATAAACATACAGACCATTTTTTTTGGTACTTTTTGAGGAATTTTCCAATTTTATTTTACTCAGCGTTCTTTCTATCCCTTAAAATTAAAAATTTGTTTCATGATTTATCCATTGTATTTCTTAAGAATGTTTACAGCTTCATTTATTTTCGGAAAATTTATGATACGTTTACAAGTTAGGATAAATCCGAAAAAAGTCCGTAACAATTTATTGAAATATTTTGCTTTTCCTCCTTAATATCATTTTTGCCTATGGCTCCTGCGCATTCTTTTTTCGTATTTTATGCCTCGATAGTTTGAAATGAAATAAATATGGTTTTAGTTGTAAAATTAATAATAAATTTAATATTCTCTCCACTGCTTTTTTCTGTGATCATAATTTCATCATGTTGGTAGAACAAATTATTTGTTCCTAGTGTGTGTGTATTTTTACCACACTTTCCACTTCAAATCTTTGAATGTTGCCTTTTGTTAGAAGCTCAGTTTGTTTAACGAGATCTTCTTTCTTTACCATTGTTTGTCCTTGTCACATTCCGAACCTGATTCTTCGTTTCTATGTTTTAACGTGTTTGTATTGATTTGTCTCCTTTTATTAGATATTTAATCTTTCTTTCTCTTCAAAATAAGTTTTTGACACCAGATAAATTTTCAGCTCTACGAATGAACCTATATTTCCTTTCAGGGACTCATTTCTCTTCGGAAACCACATCTTATAACTTTTTTTTTCTGTAGCACATGCAAATAAAAATGCGTGTCCATGGTTGTCAAATAGTCATAGTCACAAACTCTTTACCAATATTACTTCTGTATTGTCATAGGTTCAAACCCTGGAGCCATTGAAAACCCGCCGTGTGGAAAGTGTGTGCGAAAAAACTGTTTCGGTTCAAAGTTCTCGCGTAGGTGAGGTGAGGGAGTCAGGAGAGCTTGGTGCCACAGCTGAGGTGCCATCCTCGCCACTCGACCGTGGAACAAAATAACAAGGTCCATTACCAATGGCTTAAAACTGCGACGTAGATAAGCGATCGATTGTTAACTTACCTAAGATTCTTTCTTGTTGATCAGTTTTCTTTAAATTATAACTTGAAAATAGAACTTGTCTTGATCGGAAATTAATACATTCGACTCGAATGCGCTACTTTTAGTCAAATACTCCCTCGCACACAAAAGCAAACCATTTCTTTCGATTCGTTTTGGTGGTTTTCTTCTGAATACCTTGGAGTTGTAACTTGATCGATGATGCAGATAGCTTTTGGATGGTTTAATTTATTTTTAAAGTTTTCTTCCAGTATTGGGGCGATATGCCTGAAGAAACTTTTAGATTTACTTTAGCAATATTAACTTTTCTCTGTTTTCTACGAGTCTGCTTGTTGAAAATGCGCTGAGAACCCTTAACCGAAGGAATGTTGAGAGTGAGAGTTGTTTTAACGTCGCACTATTAAGCAACATGGGCATTAAGCTATTGGCGACATACCTCTTAATTTTTAACATCAGCCAGGTGACGAGGTCGTCATCTGAACTGGTACCTCTCTCCTAGCTACCACACTCCACCAATAGGAGGACACTGATTCTCGATCGATTTAACGTACGTCAGTTCCCTCTACATAGTAGCTCTCCAATGGCAGTGACCCCAAACACTTGGCGACCCAAAGCGAGTGATGAAGAAAGGTGTTAGCCTTTTGTTGGTCTTGCAACATAGATGACCAACAAAGATTCTTATTAAAGATCTTCAAAGAAAATTTTTCAGATGTTATAATTTACGCGATGAACGATACAAGAGTGTTTCCAAGATGAAAAGCAAACATAGATGTGTGAAAAGAAGAATTTGGTGTATCAACTCTCAAAGAATTCTTTTTGTACCCTCTGCTGCACTAAGAGTTTGAATCTTGTCGTAAGAGCGATGCCACGAACAATGGAATTTACTCATTAAAAAAGTTCTTTCGATTGTTCTGGAGCTTTACAGTAGTTTTTCTAGCCTTATTTAATTGGGGTCTATTTCATTATTTACGAATGTTGAATGTCAGTGGTAAGGGTCAGGAGCTCGTGGCCGGTGTGTCATGAGTTCAAAACCTGGAACCACTGAAGACCTACCGTGTAAAGCAGCTAATACAAGTTAAACACTTGTCGTGGCTCAATGTCATCCCTTTGGCGTGGAATTTTACAGAGAGAGTGCCAACCGAGGCGTCATCTTCGTCACTGTACAGACGTTTAAAAAAACAAGGTCCGTCCCAATCAGCCCTCGTGTTGTTTCATAGTGCGATGTTCATAAACACTCACTCACATTGTTGTGAGCCGACATTTATTGGAAAATATTGACATTCGGTAAAGTTAGTCTTTCACTATAATAATGTACAATAAGGTGAACAGATGCTGTATGGAGGGGAAAAAAGTATTATATTTATCGAAAGCTTCATATGCGGGAAAAATGTTCTAGGATAGAGATGTAAGGATAAATAGTCAAAAATAAAATTTAAAATTTTAATATAGCCTCAAAGAAAGGTCGAGTTTTCAAAAAAAAAAGGGGAAACGACTTGGATAGATAATTTAAAAATAAAAATAGATTTTTTTTACAATATAAATACAAAAGCGATGGTTATAGACCAAATGAGTACTGAGAAATGATTTTGTTGTTACTTATGCAGCCTGATCGAGCACGCACGGCAGTGAAATCAGATCAAGGCCCATGAAATTTATCGTGGCAATAGCTAGTAGTACAGTGGTGGCAAAAAGTCCTGAACACACTCATTTTTTAGCGTAATTTTTGTGTTCGACTTCATTTTTCGTTGTGAAATTATTGCACTATCTTAAATATTGTTATTGATTTTAATGTATTTTTTATGCTGATTTCAAATCTACTACTAGTTTCTCAATGACGAAAATATTTTTGTAGTAAAGCTGCATGGACACAATAATGTGAAATATGTGCAGAATAAAACAATATAGAGTAACATAATATGCAAAGAAAAATAACAGGAAAATTGACAAATACGGTATATTTAATAAGCATTTTGAAAATTACATTGTTGTCACATGTTAGAAAATCAATATTTTATGGGCCAGCCGTTTGCTTTAATTACGGCTCTACATCTTTTTGGCATGGAATGCACCAATTTCAAAAGAAGATCTTTCGTGACAATATGGTTGAAGGAAAATATTAAAGCTTCAATTAATTCACGTTTGTTTGAAGGTTTTTTCTTTGAAATTTCATAACCAATTTTAAACCATAAGTTCTCTATCGGATTAAGGTCGGGAGACTTTCCTGGCCAGTTCATTCTATTCCCAGTATGGTCTTACAACCATTTCTGGACTACGTTTGCACTATGACAAGAGGCATTATCGTCCTGAAAAATCCATGACTGATTCCCAAAAAGATCTCTCGCAGTTGGTAGCAATTTATTTTATAGTATTTCAATGTAATCCATGGCTTTCACTGTTCCGCTAACGATGTGAAGTCTTCCAACACCATGAGAAGACATGCAACCCCATACCATCACTTTTGTCGGGTACTTTACTGTGGGCTTCAGACACTGAGGGCTGAATTCCTCATGAGTGCGTCGTCTTACATAGGCACTACTTTGGTTGCCAGAAATACAAAACTGACTCCTCGTCACTAAATATTACCTTTTCCCAGTCTTTAACAGTCCATAATGAATGTTCCGTTGCCCACGTCAATCGCCTCTTGCGTTGAAATTCAGTCAGTAATGGTTTTGGGCGCGCTTTACAGCCTCCTAACTCAATTTCCAGCAGTCTTCCTCTAACAGTTCTTGGACACACACTCACATTTGATGTCAAACTCCATTGTTTCAAAATTTGTGAGGAATTAAGCTTTCTTTTTGAAAGTGAAATTCTGTGCAATAACCTGTCTTCACGTAAAGATGTTTTTCTTGGTCGTCCTGATCGCCCCTCTGTCCGCAATAAAATTTGTTTCAGAAAATCTTTTTAAAGTTCTCACAACAGTAGAAAGGCCACATGGTACTTTAACAACAATTTGGCGCATAGAATAACCTTCTTCCTTCAAATGTATTATTTTGTACCTTTTATTCTCAGGCAGATATGAAAATTAAGCCATAATTCCAATATTTTCCACAAACGCATTTCAAATTGCTTTCAATACACTATTTTCCACAAGCACACACAACTGCACTCAATACAATAAACCACGTTTCACCTTTTCTTTCAACCCTTTATCTCTACTGCTCTCTGATTGGTTGAAATAACGGAGCACTTCATTGGTGGAAAACACACTCACTCATTCTTACAGTGACCTTATGCTTTCTTGTCAAAGTTTTTTCAACATATCAATGAAACTATTTACTTTAGATTAAATCTACAGACGGATTTGAAATCAGCATGAAAAAATACATTAAAATCAATAACAATATTTAAGATAGTGCAATAGTTTCACAACGAAAAATGAAGTCAAACACAAAAATTACGCTAAAAAATGAGTGTGTTCAGGACTTTTTTCCACCACTGTATGTCTATCGTTATCCGTAGTTTTGAACACCATTCAGGTGACAGTACGATTTGGCTTGGTTTCACTCCACTTTAGAGGGAGAACGCCCTGCGGGTGGTCAGAGGCCTCCCATCTTTCCTCCCCTTCCACCAACCTCACGAGAGGACTTGAGGCTTCGACGCCTATTTAGAGTACTCTCATGCCACACAAAGGCGCTATACATTTACATATATCCATGCTTTCTCCGGGATTCAAGCCCAGGTCATACCACTATACCGGATGGGTGACTGAACTGAGAAATGAATCGCACAATGTGCATTACAACATTTTAAAATGTCCACTGTTCTCCCCGCCCCATCGTATCAGTTCAATCAAAGCTTTTTCCGTCTTATGGTCTATTGCGCACTGTCATTTATACAGTAGGCTTTTTTAAGAACTTAATATGAGAATGAAGCTGTCAAAAATGAGTGTGTGATGATTTTTCTTGTAATTATTTAGTAGGTATCCTCTCATCGCAATAAATGTTAAAAAGTACTAAAATACTTGTTTTCCTTAAACAAAAATTACTTTGTCTTTTTACCATTAAAATAAAGCTCAATTACTTAAACATCCCCTTTGTGGCAGTACCCCTATCTTATATAAAAAGAAATTTTTATTTTATTATTTGTCTTCTACATATACCAGGAATCATCTCTCTCTTTTCCACATAAGTTTTGAAATTCTGAAAAGAAAATTGACTCACCCTTCTGTAAAACCTGTAACGGTATAATTTTTTAAAAAAAAACGTGACAATGCATTAATCACACTACTTATCTCAATTTTATAAACACCAGAATAAAGCCATTTCATGTATGCCATAATAAAGCATAAATATTGCTCCTCTCTTAATTGCAAGAAAGCAAGGAAAAAAAGAATTCGAAGTAATACACATGCGTGTCAATAAAAATAAACATTTAATTCAATACTAATGAGAGTGAAAGGGTTCTATTATTTTATCAAACATATGCATACTTTAGATATTTTTTGTCACAAACTTTTCGTTTTCTCTCTCAGCTTTTTTCTCCCATGACATCTTTATATTTACGATTTTCTCAGTCATATCAACTCTTTTAACTTAATTAATCACAAATTGAAGTTATTAGGGGATACAATATCTTTTAAAACAAATTACAGAAAAAGAGAACATCTTTTTTTTTTTTAATTGATTTTTCCTAAGTAATATAACTAAGCCATGTTAATCCCCAAAGTGCTGTGGGTCATTTTCCGGGTTTTTTTCTCTAGTTTTTCAGCTTGTTTTATATTTTGAGACGTTAGAATAAAATTACATTGCTTCTAGTTCAAGATTAAGAAACAAAAATGGCAATTCAAAATTTTGCATCTATTGTTAATATCATTATAGTTGAGAAATATATCTTTTAAATTGCTCTTTTTCGACTTTTATTTTTACCAGGTTGTGCCACTATAAAAATGGCATTTCTCCCGATTCAATGCATTGATCACACACATGCATGTTCTTATAAAATTTTGATATGCTTGGAAATATGTATTTTATACACTGGGCCAAACGATCTTTCATTATGTATTTTTAAGGCATTCCTTCTCCTTCTTCTTTTTAACAGGTGTCGTTTTCGTCACTTGACCATGGTTCAAAATTACAAGGCCCGTTGCCAAAGGCTCTGGTGTAGCTGAACAGTAAGACGTTAGTATTCACTCACTCACTCTTTCACACAAACCGAGCATTCGACATTTTCAGAAATCAAACCTTTTTAAACACACGCTGTTAAAAATTTAATATATATAATTTTTTTTCAGAATGTGTCTACGTAATAATGGCTACATGAGGATTGAAAGTATAGCTTCTTTAACTGTGTTGAAATATTCAACGTATCAATATGTTACTGTAATAATTTAGTTTATTTTAGTTTTGTTACAAAATAAAGTTCATAGCAATAAATATATACTTGAAAAGCAAAAATAAAGAGCACTCTTTTTCTAAAAGAATATCCCCTTGTCTTAAAAATCTGACATTTTTAAATATTTTTTGGCTTTCTTCCTTTTATTCGCTTTTCTACCCCACTTTGAAGTATTTATTGGAAAGAAAGTTTTAATTTTGTGTACATAAATTGATTTTTTTTTGTAAAAAAAATTGAATGCTGTAAAATTTAAGGGTCCATGACAAAAATGGCCAATTCGCGGCACGCGTGCCACAATGTGGCACAAGGGAATTATAACAGTGGCACCCGAAGACATTACTGAAACATTTTTAAAAATTTTGAAAGATTAACCATTTTTTAAAATTAAAAATTTTGAAAAGATAAATAACCATTTTTTACAATTTTATTGAAATGGGGTTGTGTTAGACAAAAAATTTGGAGAAAAATAAATTGGTGAAAAAATGTTTTCTGCTACGAACATAATAAAAAAAAATTTCACTCAAAACTAGCTGATGTGCACCTATAATAACTTAATTTTGTTAGCATCTGCAAGAGCTAATCCTAATATAGATGACTTTGTAAAAAAAAGTTGTACTTCAAAAGCCACATTAAGTAAGTACTGAATGTTTAATAATTATTTCGAATTGAATTATTCAAGTTGCTCATTTTTATTATATATAGTTAACGTAATTGCTTGAACTTGTAAAAAGTATGTTAACAAAAAATCCCTAAATTTGTACTTTTGTCTTTTATTATTTTTAATTTTTGATTTCTTAGACTTGCATTAAAGAATATGCAATTCGCGCGAAAAAATCCTATAATAAATCTACAAGTAACTTTTTTTCACTTTTCCAAATTTTTTTAAATTTCAAATGGCGGATTGCAAGGCAACTGCAAACAAAACCAAAACAGAAAAGATTGACAAATATCAAAAAACAAAAGAAACGCAAGTCCATAGTATAGTCCATAAATCACATATTTTGAGTTAGCCTCCCGATATCTATTCCACATGAATCCAGAGGTGAGAGCACGAAAGCGTGCGAAATGAATGCCATCCATTTCATCAATGAAATCGCAAAGTTTTACACAGGTGATTCTGGGAAAGGCTTATCTTGTTTAAATGCCTGGATAGGCAGTTGTGGCTAGTGCTAATTCGAAAATTGGCTACAGCTCTATCTCGCGGAAATTTTAGAATATCAAGAAGTTTGCTAAACCATACTTTTTGTTAGTCCTTCTAGTTGAATTTCGATCAAAGTACTTTTTTATCATTCTCTTGGCAATAAAGATAGGAACTGTATTGCTGTAGTGGTTTGAATGATTTTTGTCCCCTTTGTTCAGCAATCGCATTTTCATTTCCATGAATGCCACAGTGCAAGGCGATGTCTATATGGCATTGAAGTATATCGCCAAAAAACTGACTTTTTAGTGAGTGAGTGAATATTAACGTCGCACTGTTCAGCTACACGAGGACTTTCGGCGACGAACCGCATAATTTTTAACCATGGTCAAGTGACGCGGACGACACCTGAGCTGGCACCCCCCTCTCCTAACTACAACATCACACCAACGGGAGGACATTTGAGCTCTCGACCGGAACTTTTTAAAGCATCTACTGGTATAGGAGCCTCAATGGAAGAAATTGCATGTGGATGGCCGCCCTTGAATCACTTTAAATAACTACCTTTAAAACACGATATGTGTGGCAAAGAAGCGATAGAGAGCAATGTGTACAGCGGCAATCTCAGAATTAAAAGCAGTGCTGTGTATTCCTATCGGTGTATAGAAGGAGAATAGGTCGCCGCAAACTCCAACATCCACATTACTGCTATTTGTTAACTTACAAACTCGTTCTTGTGAAAACGTATAGCCATTCATCCTCAGGGCATAAGGTATCCAAAGAAAGGATCTTAAGGATTTGGCTTTTTGTTTCCTTCTGACGGACCTCGACTTTTTTTTTGTTGGTAAAGTTGTAAGTGGCACGCATAATTATTTTTTTTTATCAAATAGTGGCACTCATCCCAAAAATTTTGGCCACTCCCGGTCTGTGGTATCCTGGGGTCCCATGCGAGCGTTTAGTCCACTAACAGTTAAAACCGCCACTGTAGGCATAATAAGCTTCACGTGGGTAAAATTCATATAACATTTGTTCTGCTTTAAGTTACAGAAATTATTTATTGGTTATAGCAGGGGTGATCAAATAGTTTGGCATGAGGGCCACATTGTGGAACAGGATGATACTGGAGGGCTATATCTTTTTATAATGATTGCATCAAAGAAAAAGAATAAACGGTGCCATATTTTAAAATTAATAAATATAAGTTTTTAAAATAAAATGGGGACAATCTTATTCAATTTATTTAGTGTGCTCATTTCGTATGTTCTATTGCTGGCAGCAAATATGTTTTTAGTATCAGTTTTATGAAACAAATGTACTATATCACGCTTTTATAATTTTTTTTTAAATTAGGAGTGAGACTGTTTGTTGAAATTCTCATTACAGACTGCAAGTTAATGTCAGCTAATTTGCATTTATAATTACCGTTGTTCTTCATACAAGAAAAAAACTTCACACAAATCTGTGTTGACCCACCTACAAAGAACATTTTCTACATATTTGATTCTCTGTCTTAAAGGACCGCAACCCCCTCCCTCTTTTTACGAGCCACTATTTTCTCTACCCCTGAACTATAGAAACAAGAAAATAAAAAAAAATTATTTCTATTACTAGGACTTTTATGAGTGGAACCGCAAGACCTAATTGAAGCAGATTAGATTTTCAAAATTTCCATGAGAACGCCACTTACATGGGAAAAAGTTTGAAGATTTATATTTCCTGATCTCCCCAAAGAGAGACTTTCCATTGCATGATTTTCTCCCCCAGGCCCCATCCAAAAAACAAAAAAAAAAAGAGTGGAAAAGGATTTTCGTACCCGAAGGGATGAACGACTATTGAAACAAGCATGTCAAACATTTGGAGTTCCCCCTTTTAGCAGAAGCGGAATAATGCGGAACCTTTTAAAACCACTGACACATGTGACACTGATCCCCTTTGCACTCATTCTGGAAATAATCCCTCCCCTTTTGGGCACCTAGTTCCCCATTCCCTTTGGGTTTAACTCAGTATTTATCCATGATGAGGTACTTATTAAGCCTTGCATCGATTAGAAAAGAATGAATGAATTTCCTCTATGCCAAAAGCTCCGCTTATGTGACAACTTTTTTACTGATATATATATTTTTTTTTAAAAATTGCAATTCAGTGAGTACTGATTATAGTATAATATTACTATGCGAAAGTAAGCTCCACCTGTAACCATTTTATGTGAATACTATATATATCACGTTGCCAAATACTCATTCAAATGAAAATTTAGAACACATAAATGTGCGTGATTCAAAAACCTAGTCATAAGCCAACTCGAGCAACTGCCGCATTTCGGCTAAATGAGAAAGGATGGTAGACTTGGGCCCAGAGATGGTCGGCGGACATATTATAATAATGCCGTGTAGCCATTGTGTCCATTTATCATGCAATTCGAAATGCCTAGTTTTTTGGAGAATCTGTCCAGGAATAACATCCGGCCATTAAATGATTTCAATCATAATCTAATTGAGGCTAAGTCGAGAATGAGACGAGGAACCTGCAAAGCCAGAGGCCCTGGACCAGGACCAGCTGGCCCATGTCTTAAGACTTTCTTGATAGTATACTTATAAATATGATGTTAAATTTAAGTAAATTATCAAGTTTTATTTTGTTGACAATGTCCCATGCACAATCATATTCAGAAAATTGATTCAATACACAATGTACAAAACTTTCCTAATATTGTTCAACATGTAAGTTTTTATTGTATTCCTCACTTATTTTAGGCTATACAAATTTCAAAAAGGAAAAAATATGTAAAAAGTTATTAAAATTTTCCAGAAAAAAATCTTCTGTAACGTATTTAACTTGAATTGGGAAACTGGTACTTACGTATTAACGTCACATCACTCAATTTTGTGCCACAAAAACGACAGCAAAAGCGAAAAAATTTTTGACTTATTTATATGGGAAAGAAAACGATTAATGAGATTTCGATGGTAACTTTCTTGATTCTTGTGGCGCAAATTTGGTTTCGGTGACGTTAATATGTAAGTAATCGGATAACAAGCAAAAAAGCTTAAACTGCAGAAAATACATGTATTACCATGTATAACATTCAGATAAAAGACGTATTTGAACCCTTTATTTTTGGGGGGCTAAAAATTTTCTCTAAGGGGCGTTAAAGAAAAAAACTGCGTTTATCAAAATTGTCAACTTCTACTAAATCTGAAGCACACACACACATCCTCCGTGCAATTGTTGTTAGTTTAATAATGAAATCCTAAGAAAATTTCCACCAATTCTAAATGCTCGAATCAGGGGTTCAACGAGGATCCAATCCACGATATCATATATTTTTGCACTAAATTTCGTTAAGTGTAGACTGAGAGTAATTACAACTGGTTCAGTTTAGCTTAGAGCCTCATATGAGCAAATAAACTTCGTTTTTACTGATGATATTTTAAAGTGTTTGGTAACGTTGATCAGAGCTTTGTACCATTCATTTTTATCTTATTCTGTGATACTCCCGACAGGAAGTGCAGTCAAATCGTGCAGACAAATTTCATTTTAAGTTCATGGGCACTCTTAACGTAGTTAAAAAAATGCGAATTATTTTAAAATTAATCAAAATATATTCAAAAGTACTTGTAGCAAAAACCTAAAAAAAAAAAATCCTAAATCAAAAAAACTCTATAAATTATTATAATAGTTTAGAAAATATACTACTTTTTTTCTTTTTTTCTCTCTCCTGATTTATAAAATCTCAAATGGTTTTTGTAAATTTCTTTGTCTCGTTCAGAAAATAATTCTTACAAAATGTACTACATTTTCGTACTACAGAAGTCTACATTTTGATTTTAATATTTTAATTCAACGCAATATTACAATAAAACGAATACATATAATGAAATTAGCAAACATCTAAAATGCATTTAGTCAGTAGGTGAATATTAACGTCGCACACTGGTTCAGCTACACAAGAGCTTTAGGCGACGCACCTCGTAATTCTGAACCATGGTGAAGTGACGACAGCTGTGAGCTGGTAACCCCTCTCCTAACTACCACACCAACTGGAGGATATTTGTGCTATTGGCAGATTTAACGCACATCGCTTCCCTACATAGTAAATCTTCAGTGGTGCTGGGCTCGAACCCATGACAAACCATCTACGAGTACTTTACCTTGACCACTAGGCTACCGCAGCATCGGAAATAAGCGGCGTGGACTTCTATCATGTTGTCGCTAAACTTGTCGCAGGTTATGGCAACTTTCCTTCCTTCCCATCGGGAAGAACACGAAAACAACGGTATTCTCAAAGGGGAATCATAAGATTCTCAAATCTTTTGATTTGGAAGATAAACAAGCTGGTTTCTCTAAACGTAAAAAAGAAAGGAAAAACATATACAGCATTCATGCACACACAGGACAACCAATGACAGACATCTCCCTCATGCACAAGCAACCAGCCTGAGCTGCCCCCTCTCCTAACTACCGCACCACACCAACGGGAGGAGGTTTGAGCTCTCGACAGATTTAACGTGCATCGCTCCCCAACACGGCGGGTCTTTAGTAGTACTGGGCTGGAACTCATGACATGCTAGTCAGGATCCGATACCTTCACCACGTGGCTACGGCGGCCACCTTATTTTTCCGAAGGTACATCCATGCCTTATTCGGGATTTGATGAGTGTCAAAACCACAATATTGGCTGGGTGGCATATATATGCGTGTGTGCAAGAATTGTTCTAAATAGAAATATTTTTAAGTGTCTGCTGCAAAAGTTATAAAAACAAATTTCCAACACGCCTCCTTTTCGAGCGAAAGTTTAGGGGAAATTTGTTTCTCCTTATTGAAATATGTTTGGAATTTATAAATGGTTACTAAAATAGGCAAACAATATAAAATATGCCAATTTATTGAAATATTACTTATTTTCTTTTTACAATATTGTTAACTAGCGGGTTCTTTTCAGGGTTGAATGACCTGCGTAGTGTTCAAGCGGTAAAAAATAATAACTGAAATTTCTTCTTAGTACCATTTATTTATTTTCCATAGTTCCTCGAGAAACAGCACACAAACACGTATGTTTGCAAAATTTAGTCAGATTAAAAGCGTGACATCAAACACACACCCATACACACCTCCGCCGTTTTCTCGTTACCCCTCTCTTGGGCTTTTTTCCCTACCGCGTTTCTCGCAAACTGTTTCCTTTTTTCTCTCATATCAACTCTCGGGTTGCCAGATCCTCCCATATATGCTTGACCTGTGGCGAGATCTTCGGGTGGGTCACACATCTGTCTCCAGGTGGGGGAGCGTAATCCTTCCAAATATATTTGCTTTTCGAAGTCAATTTGCTTCAATCTTTTTTTCAAAATTACTCTATATTTTTACTTTTTAAACATACTATGTTTCGATTTAATATGTTACGACAAATATTGGAAAATATATATTGAAAAAGTATACTGAAATTGTTCACGGAAAAGTCAAGTTATGAATACAATAAAAAAACAATATATCATCCATTTGTGTTGGATCTGATAGCTACACATCTTGCAATATAGTTATCAGGTCCAACACAAATGGAATCATTTGGGGTTATCTAAGCGAAATATATCTCAAATATACAATTTGTTGCATTTTTTTTATTTATTGCAATTATTCTGAAAGTAGTCTGTTCTAATGTTTCTAAGAGCTAAATGTGGTAACCCAAGCACAGATCATTCCACCCCAGTTGGGTTACCATTTAAAAATTGAGCCTTACATATCCGCACTAAGTGTGTGGTTCGGTTTTTGTAATTCACTTTGCATTTTGCCTACAATTCAACCTGACATGGAATAAAAACTAGCTCTGCACATCCGCTCTATCTGATGCCCTAACTAAAAAAAGATTTTTTTGATGTAGTCCAAGCCTTACATATCCAGTGCATCAAATTCACTTAAAAATGATATCCACTTAAAAAGTATCCCGACTTTATTCTAATTCAATGAAGGGTAGGCAAAAAAAAATGAAGAAGGTAAGGGTATATATGCTATGGCGAAAGCCCGAAATCAGCCTGTTTGCGAATTGGATGGCCAATTCGCGTTTTAGCCAACGTTGCTGTAAACTTACCAGTCAATGTCCAATCTTTTCTTGATTTCGGGCTTTGGCCCACCAATTCGCGAAGTGGCTTGGGATGATTGATCCAAGTAGGAAGAAAGAAATCAAGAGCAGATTGTTTTACACACTTTTGAAAATGTATTTAGAAAATAGTACTATGTACTGTTTTTTTTTTCAATACAATTGTTTCACTAACGAGTTCATATATAAGTGACATCACTGAGTTAAAAATAAGCTTGTAATACTTAAAAATATGGATCTCGCGTAATTCTGTTCTCATTTTAAAGCTCTGTTAGAAATTATTTAGTGAACGTTGTATGATGTAACAAGGTGATAGCATGAAGAAGATAAGTTTCGTGCTCTTCAAACTGATGAATCATATCTTAAGAGCAAATGCTCTAGGTATAGTGTAAAAATACATAGGCAAATTGAGTACTCAATTTGTCAACTACCTTCAAGGGTGATCCTTAGTCTTTTTCTGCTTCATAGGCCTAATGTTAAAGATCCCAGATCACATTATCAAAAAATATGAAGTTTTTGCAAAGATAAACAGCAAATATAACAATTAATTAAAACAAATATGAAGGAAGAATAGTGTTTGTTCTTAATATTATTTATAGACATTTTTGTTGGTGCCATCTGACGAATTTGACCTACAACATGTCCTTATATAAATTTTATACAGAAATTGCATGGAACTTATTTTAGTTTACTCTTAATATTATGTATTTTTTTGTGTGTGTAAAATAATTTGTATTTTATGAATCGATATTTCGGAAGAGAGTGTTATCTGGAAAATTTAGCATTATGTCTATGTGGCAGAAAAAGACTGATGATCTCTCTCTCTCTCTCCCTAAAACATTTGTTGGAAAACACAACTCGAGTACGAGTTAACCTAGTAGACTGCGCATTGGTCTGCGTTCGAATCCCTCTGCATCCAACCATATCGTACAGGCTTTGGTCAAAGATTCCCAGCCACTTCACGAAATGGCCAGCCAAAGTAGAATGTAAAATATTAATTGCAAGAACTTCGTATTTTGATTAAAAAGTGAATTGGCCAGACAATTCACGAACATGGAGCCCTTTTACATATACATGGCGCACTTTACCTTTTCTGCCTTTTACTTTCTGACGTAAAAAAATAAGATGAGTCATAGAGATTCCTTGCATATTCTAGATTTAATATTAAAATTAATTTAGAAAATAATTCACGAGAGGCCTAAATGTGCTTGTAAAGTGCGAAACATCGACAGATGCTTTTAGTCGGAACATGATTAAATGGACTGGTGACGGGGGTACATTGGAAAACAATCAAATAATAGCAGCGTAGAACTTGGGGCTCAGATAGGCGTAAATTTTGCCCCCGGATAATAAGAGCGGAAGCAAGAAACGAGTGATTGCAACGGGTGGGAAAAATCGAATATATTTCTCTCACTTTGTATAATAGGGCATTAAGTGCGCTAAAAAAACATATGTGCAACTGCATTAGGTACAATGGCACAAACGGGGTTTTGTGCTTTCGACCTCACTACTGAAGCCATACTTTTTTATGTTGCTTTGTTTCTAGTGCCACCCGATAGACGGTAAGGGGGTTAGATTACATCTGCCGTTGTTCACAGCTTTGAGCATCATGTAAGTGACAATAAGAGTTTTGGCTTCTTTTCAACTCAATTTTGAGAGTGATGATCCTCCCTGTATTATAGAATCTAAGAAAGCAAAAATTACTACAGTTATGGAAAGCAATTAATGAGTGAACTATATATGTATTTCCTATATTAGAATTCAAATAATTTATGCAAAGAAAAATATTCAATAATATACGGAAAAAAACCTAAATAATATCACAGAATTACCTCTAATATTATAATTAACTATATCAACCGCATCTGGAAATAAACTTCTTATTGTTGTACTAATTGAATATTTCTAGAATTTAATTATTAATTTATTTATTTTTACTTTTGCTTACAATATTATTAAATAGTTAATGCAGGTATTTAAAAAATATGAAAGATGTAATAAAAAAATTTAAACTATTTGACAAAAATCACTTTTGGAACCGTGATTTTGAATAAGCGTATAAATGAATTCTATTTTCTCAAGATGTTTAGTGTCACTTTAATTAGAATATACCTATGAAATAAAATTGTTTTAAAAATATTATTACATGAGAAATTATTTAAATGTAATTGTTGGCTAAAAATGAAAGAATGACATGTTTTCAAAGCATTCTCTGTTTATGAAAAATACTTTAATAATAATATTTTGTATATATATAGCTATGACATCTTTAAAAAGACTGAATTATATACCTTTTTCAGTATATAATTTAGAAGTGGATTTATTTATATTTTAGTACATCACAGTATGGAAATTTTAACAAAAAAACTCCAAGTATTGATTCAATTGAGAATAACTCTGAAAACAATGTGAATTTTTCAAAAAAATTTGTTCGGGTTTGTTGAGAAGACTTAGAAATATATATAGGCAAGGTATAATTATCATAGAAGTATTTTCTATTAAAATAGAATTTTCTAAAATAAGTAATTTTTCGCCAAAAAATGTGTTTAAAAATAAGTTTTCATTATTATTCTTAAAACCTTTTTGTAAGCGTACATTCTAATTCAAGTAATATTAAATATGAAAAAAAAATATTAACATACGCTTTTTCAAAAAATTCCGCTTCCGAACGTTGTCAAATACTTAAATGTCATGAATCATATATGTATTTAATTTGATATATTTATATATAAGATCCCACTTACTTGAATTATTAATTTAATTTTTGTGTACTTAATATTACAATAATTTCAATATTTATTACCATAACGTACTTTTCAATCTCAAATAAATTTATATATTTTCTGTTTACATGCTTTAAAATGAAAGCTTTTTTTGTACAAACATTTGGAGATAAACTCTATATTTTTTTCGTTTTGAACGTAAATGGATTTTCAGTTTAATTATCTATTAATTATGGAATTACTTCCTAAAATGATTGCAACTTTACTTCAATTGTATGAGTTTGAAAGTACCTGGACTATATAGATAGAGAGTTATTTTTTTTTGCAAAAAATTCTAAGAAATACTAATGTCACATATTTTATTGAACATTTAATAAGAAATCAAAAATTAAAACCTTAAGTACTTTTGGTACTTAAAAAAATCACTTGTTTTTCTTCTGCTCTAGGGAAAAGTAAATATTTTATTCAAAAAGTATTGTTTGCTAAATCAATATTATTGAGTACTGAGAGAGTACTGAGTGCTACTTACACTCTGTCTAAAAAAATAAGCAACAGATAGTAAAATTAGCATGACTCGAGAAGAAGAAATGTATCCGACATTAGAAAAAAAGAAAATTTGTATGTGTACTTTGCTGTGGAATGCGAAAGAAGCTCCGCAGTAAAATGTTTTGCATTACAACGCATAGTGCTGCGTTAAGCGATATATATAAAAGGTTCATTTCAGTAGTTGCTATTTCTTTCGTTAGATCAGCGTTTCTCAAACTGCGAGGCATGACCCCAAAGGGGGTGTGATAACTCTACAAGGGGGGCGCGAGCATATTGAAAACTCGAAAACAAAAGATTATTCGCAAAAATAAAATTTACGGAAAATAAACAGACAAAATATATTCGGGCATAATAAAAAATAAAATTAACATTTGCACTGATATAATACACTTATAAATGTATCAGTACTGTACCCGATGTATTTTATAATTAATTTAAAAATACTAAGTTAAGAACAAGTTAAATAATCACCAGTGCCCTATGGGTTTGTCATACGTAAAATTATATACAAAAATTAACACTTATTTTAATAATTTGTACGGTTTATAATTAATCCCTTAACTTGCATTAAAAGTTACTTGGTTCGCTCCCCAATGGCCTCATTTTCCACATAGGCGAGCGTATGTGATATATTGGGGGGGGGTAAGGAATATAAATAAGGAAATCCTGTGAAATATGTAAATTAATGTATGTAATCACTGTCAACCACCTTTTATTGCCTTCCAAAGCCTTCGGAATAATTGTATGGATAGTAGTGGACAGAAAAGATTCTACTTCGGAAATATATATATATATACGTGAAGGAAAATGAACGCTTTGGCCGAGCAAGCCGTTTCTATACGCGGGTGGCAATTACGAAAAAGTCATATTGCAGCTTTAGTGTCAAAGTAAAGTTTTATTGAATTCAATACATTACTATTTGTATGAGGGGGGTGGGTAAAAGTTATGGTTGAATATAGGTGGCAAATATTGAAAGTTTGAGAAGCACTGCGTTAGATGGATGTTAACTTTCATTTATTCATTTATTTGTAAAAAATTTCTAAAAAAGAATTATCGGGGGCTTTAGAGTGAAGTATCACGAAGACCTGGTAGTGGACGTCCTAGGGTTTCAAGAGCTCTCGAGGACTGTTATATGAATTTGTAAGCTCTGTGTTAACCAAGGAGTTCAAATTTTCAACTTTTTTTGAGTTTCGTGACGTTGTCAGGAATAGCGGTATCTCGATAAACTATTTTTAGATGGCTACATGAATTCATCCGTTTCAAATCATCTGTATTTCAGGTGCCAATATCACAGATGAGCTTGGTTACAGCTGGCGCTGAATCACATCCAATAGATACCACAGAAATGGGTCGATGGGTTTCGATTCTAAATGAACAGCGATTCCCGAAGAATACGGATTTGGAGAACCCCAAAAACTATATCTGCAACTCATAACACTGAATGACACAGATATAGTTGTGCTGGCGTCATGATCTGGATAGCGTTATCACACACACACAGTCGTCATCCTAACTATTCTCCATGCATTCATGTTTAGTGACA
>BMAO01004084.1:0-29045 GCA_019973975.1 Trichonephila clavata
AAAGTGTTTGTTGGACTAACTGTTCCATGAACAACTTGTCCCTTTTCAACTTTTATTAATTCTAACATTCGGTCCCAAATCTTGAGAAATCTTGCAAACTTTTTATCAATTTAGTATCTATTTAGTCCACGAAAAACGTACACAAAGCAATTTTATAATTTTATATTAACATTTCAAAAAGCACATGCTCTTAAAATTTTCTAAAAATTTTTTTTTTTATATTGTAAGTTTTTTTCAATTCGCCTTAAGATTATTTGGAAATGTGTTCAATTTCATTTCGCTTTATCTACTTGTTATAACGAAAATTTATAAGAATATTTATTATTTTTCGTTTTTACCGCTTTTATATTTTTGGTAACTGTTCCCATCTAAGTATAAAGGTACACGAGGGTCATGGACCATGCAATTCTGAAGAGCATTTGCACAGATTTTATAACAATTTTGGTTTCAAATTTTGTTTGCCATTGTTTTACAATCACAATCAACCTTTACAGCTTTTTTTATATTTTGCACCAGAATTTTCGTGTTTAGCAAAACGAAACAACTTCTTTACACTTCCTGTTATGTCCACAAAATAACTTATTTGCCTTGATATACGAGGTGTGACAAAAAAAACAATTTTTTTCAATAAATAATTGTATTTACAGAATTTGTTCTCCGTGACAGTATCACATTCAACGCCGTTCCCTTCAGTATTCACAAACCTTTTTATTCGACGCTGCCATTGCTGGTAACAGACCTGAACGAGGTTTTTAGAACAGCAAATCTCCTTTTAGGAGATTTTTCATTTTTGCCTGAACCTCTTCAGCTGAAGGAAAATCATTTCTCTTTCTACAAGATTTAACTGTATGAAATTAATAAAAAGACTCACGGGGCCAAATCAGGCGAATAAGGAGGATGCCCCATCACAGTAATGCTTTTGATGGTCAGAAACTGCTTGACAGATAGGGCCATATGAGAGGATGCATTGTCTTGGTGCAATAGAAAGCCATCACTCCACAATTCTGGCTTTTTTTCCCAAATTCTTTTTAGTACTTCAATATAGTACATTTGATTAACAGTCAGAATAATGAGATGGTTGGGAACCCACTCATCACGAATTTTGGCTATGTTTTTGTTTGTAATAGCTGATCTTGGGTACCCATCTGGTTTATCATCTTCCACACTGAACCTTCCACCTGAAAACCGCTTATACCATTCAAACACATGTGCACGAAACAAAGTTTCATCTCCAAAAGAATCGGTTAATATTTAAAATATATTCGTGGATATCTTTTATTTCTTTTCAAGGAATTTGAAGTTCATTCGACATTTTTCTGGCAGAATGCCGTTGCACGTGTTCACTCAATGACGCAGTACTTCCTTCTGGAGTGATGGATTATAATGAAACACATGGATAGAGGAAGTGAGTCGTATGACATCCCCAAAACAGTTGTTGTCAACTCCACTCAGATTCAAGGTACACAATTAGTCACTTTTTTGTGTCACCTTGTAAAGTTTCTCTGTTGTTAGTTTTGAATTAAGGTTGGGCTAAAAACAATACTAGGGCTAACGGTAACGAGTTTCGTAACTTCAGGTCATAATCAATTTATGAGGGCGATAACTAAATTGACACTCTGCTATCCTTTGAAAAACTTTGATCTCTTACAAGATAACAGTCCCTTAGAACAACGTACCCGTTGGACGAGGTAACCTAGTGGTCATGGTCAAGAACTTGTGACTGGCGTCTGGGTGTGAATCATACTTGCTTAGAATACCAATCGTGTAATCGTGTTTTTTAAAATAATAAACTATTCTGATACATTTTATTATTTTCCATGGAATACTGTTCTAACTTTTAAACAAAAATCTTTTCAGGTGTCTAAAAGCAAACAATTTCTCACATTAAAGAAATTTTGCAATTGATGAATAGATTAGATTCCGAACTTAGTTACATTTTTGATGATGACTATTCTGTGGACACAAATCATATGAATCAAGTTCGGATCAGAGCAATGAAAAAAATAAGGAAATATGTGTTATATAACGACAACTTTGGATCATCTTTTACCATTAAAAATTCTTGAAGCCATTCATTTCATTGTTATAATTAAAGCAAATTCTTGGTTTTGATACAAACAAGATGTGATATCAAATGAAATCCTCCAAAAACTCAAAAGGGATCTCTATAAATTTTGCAGCATCTACACCAACTAACAAAAGTATTTCAACTGATGATGAAGACGACAGTGTTGTAATTCCTCCCGCAATAAGATCCGAAGTTTTATAATCCGCCTGTTATAAAAAGTAATGCCAGAATAAAAGGCAGGACATGTACAACCATTTTCGATGTGTTGATGACATTGCAAGGCCTCTCAAGTGCAGATTTAACAACTAAGAAAGCAGTTCGAAATCATGTTGTGAAAAATGAAGTGTTTATTTAAACTTGTCAAAAGCAAAAATGATGCTACAAAGATTTTCATATTAAATAAATAATGAGTCAACGAAATAATTAATTATATAACAATATTTTCCTTATTTGTAACAAGTTTAGTTGAATTAAGTTTGGTTCTTCAATATCACTTAGAGCCAAAAAATGTAAAATTTCGCAGAAGATTTCACAGTAAAAGCCCAACCCGCTCTATTGTGCGGGTACCATCTACTTTCAAAGGGGGGAAGCGGTATTTTTTTTAATTATTATTTTTCCCAGTATCATGGGGGTTCATATAGTATTATTAACCAGTGGAATTGAATATTTAAAGATAAAAATATTTCGGGTTCTTAATGGATTATTCTCTTTAAATCTGTCAGACTCAAAGCTTGGGGTGCCAGTTAAGGATTCTTCCTGCACTTGACGCACTATCACGAAATATGTAGTCAATAGCCTTCGTGTTGATTCGGAGTGCGGCGTAAGTAAACACTCCCTCAGTATGAAAGCAAATAAATCCGTCGATCTCAATCAGGTGTACTTATCCCTAAAAAACACAAATCGACTGATTGCTTCCCCATTAAACCTAAAAATATTGCGAGGGTCTTTGGAGACAGATTTTGCAATCCCACACTTCCCGATGCGCACAGTGCAAGAATAAACTAAACACTCAAAATGCTACCTTCAATTAAAATTTTCTTTTCACATCCATTTCTTTTCAACATCCATATTATCAATTCTAACTAACTAATCAAAAAAAAAAATCCTCACGATATTATTTTGCAGTACTGGGCTAAGGTAAAGCCAACTAAAACTACACCCAATCTTCACGATAGGAGGTTAAGTTTCCACAAGGAAACAGGCACTCCGTTAACCACTCTACATATTTGTAATCCCACACTTTCCTATTTAGAAGAAACAGTGAACATGAAAATTCCCTCCTATGAGAATAGTATTTTTCTTTTATTTGCGGTAACTTATTAGATTTGATAATAATCATTTATGTATAACAAGTTTTTTTTAACATCGAGAGCGGTTCAATATTAAGCAATAAAAATAAAAGTAATTTTCTCTTCACGATAAGTAATAATTTTCCTTTCAATAGCTATAATTCTCAGTAAAATTCTAAATTAATGGGTACGATTACCAAGATTAATGTGCGTATTAAACGAAAAATAAAAAGTATATGTAATTAAACGTTTTAAGCTGTTTACTCTTTTTTTTATAAATAACAATTGTTTTTTCACCGTCGTCAGAATTTATATCTTAGAAAAATGTTTCTCTTGGTGATTGACTTCCTCAGAAGTTCCTTCATGTCATGGCTTTCTTCTGTGTCTAGGACATCAATGAGTTGAAGATAGGTGACGATAAGAATTTCATTGGCGGAAATCCGAGATTAGAGCTCTCAACGTTTATTACAAAGGCAGTGATCAATAGGGGAATCGACTTCCGTATTAGACATCCTGTGCAGTGAAATAGTATGTCACGGAGCTCAGACTGACACGTCTACTCTAGTCGACATCCTGAGTCATCGTCTAATCCTACGTTCTCATGAGTCTATTTAAGGGGGTCCGGCACTTCCAATAGGAGCCCATGTTAAATTACGTAAGTTTATGTACCTTTTTCTCAGAAACTACTTGCTTCTAATAGATGAAATTTTTACAGTAGGTTATATGTACTATCAATAAGATTTTAGTGGAGGGTTTTGTCTTTTTACTAAAAATTAAAATAATCATGAATTTTTTAAAAAAATGTTCAATTCCCCCCCCCCTAAAATTTAGTTTAAAAAGACGTTATCTAAAAATGTTTGCTAGATATATCTTATCCCCTCCATGTAAATGTGTAAACATGTTGAAAATATACTAACTGAAAATTTGAGGACCCTACATTAATTAGTTTCTGAGAAAAAGGTGCATAAAGGGAAACATATTGCATTTTGAAAAAACAGGCTTTAAAGTAAAAATTTGTAATTTTTGACGATTTACCCTTTTTAATACTTTCCAGAAGCATAAGAAACATTTCCTTTGTTTCTACAAAAGACTCTTCTAATTTTCTTTTTTTCATTATTTTTAACAATCCAGCCTTTTTTTTTTTTTTTTTTTTTTTTTTTTTTTTTGTATCTCAAGATGCTTTTGTTGGATGACACGAATCCTACGTGCATCTAATTTTTCAAAGCAGGACACACAATTTAAACCTGGTTCAATACCACAATGTTTTAAAATGATTAATTTGGCTACATGACCCATATTGAATTGTGCAATTGCCATGTTTACCCTAATTTTAGAGTTTTTAACTCCACAAACGTAGATTTTGGAATGACTGACCTTATTGTATTATTAACTGACTCATTGGGGTTTTGAGTCTTTCCATGTCGAAATTTTTTAATAACCTAGGGTCAGCTAAATCTCTAAAAATTGGCTTAATTTCATTCATGAGGGAAGATGGCACATGGGTATGTTTTTTATGGTCATAATGCTTTTCGTTAAATTCAGCTTTTGCTTTCTGAAACTTGCACTATGAATTTGTACCCAAGGGACACAATCCATGTTGAGGGCTCTCATTTGTAGACAAAAGATGGCAATAAACAGTCCAAACAGCAGTTTTCAACTTGTGTAAATCATTGATATTTTTTCTAATGGCCATACCATAATACCTCTGAATTTTTGAAATTAAAATGTCGGTTGCGCCCACTTAGGCTTCTTCCATCACTTTATTGTTTTCCTCTGTTTTTCCTTTTGAGATCCAAAAGACGGGTACCCATACGCTTTTGGATATGCCCAACGCACTCTAATTTTTCCACTTGAGTGTCATAAGGATTTAGGGCAAGTATTGATGAAAAAACTCTTGAATCTCAATCGCCCAAATATTTTGTGTAACGAATGCCATAATGAGCTTCGGATCTTTCAAATATCGCCATTACACCTTTCACTTCTATGCCTCCCCTTGTTCCACTATAGTTGGCAATACATGATGGTTCATGAACAGAATTAAATGCAGTTTTGCACCGACAATGTTTCGAAAACACTTCAAAGTCAATAACTTTTCCAGTATCGACACTCGTAGCTGTAACAATACCATTGAGAGAATGGTATCCTCTTTTCTGCCATGAACCATCTAAGGCAACAGCAATGTCACGGCTACCTTCTATTCATGTTGGCTCTTTAATAGAATTTCTCATTGAATTTTCACAGGTTAATTTAGAAGAGTCGAACAACAATTCTGTAAAAGTACGGAATTTTTTAGGTGGAGATGGCAAATTCATAAGTCCACAAAATGTTTCTGCAGCTGAACGACCTCTTCCAATAGATATGAAAGCAAATACCAATCTGATGTTTGAGTGGAAAAGTTTAGTTTTATTAATTTAGTTGACGTATGTGGAAACCATGTTTTTTTGCGCAAAAACTACAACAAAGTTCTATGTAATACAAAATTCCAACTTTTTTAGAAGCCTCCAATGAGATGAAATGGCCACAGTTTTTACAAACAGCAAAGTTCAATAAAGCTTTATTCAATAAATTTAATTCTATTAAAATATTTTTTTCATTACTTCCTTCCATATCTTCATATAAACTGCTGTTTGAAATAAGTTTCGTTTTGAAGCACTTTCAATAACAGTTTCTGTGCTGTCTGATGTAATAGCTGGAACCTTTTGAGCAATCATTTTTTAAAAGCCGACATTTTTGAGTTTTTTAAATATTTTTTTAGATCTCCCTACAATTTTGTCGTTAATAAAATACTGATAAATATTTTAATGTAAAATGTAGATTAAACAGAAAAAAATCTATATAAATAAATTAGAATTCACAATTAGCAAGTTCCAGCAAGAATAATCCCATTTTACAACAAACCAAACGAAAAAAAAATATCTGTGCTGAGTTGTCTTTTCCTTTCTTCAAAGAAAAATCGTTTTATTTATGTGTAAAACAAAGGTTATACTAATTGTAGACAAAACAAATCGCGTTGTCATCGAAAAATTAAGCATGATGAAAGAAAGATAGGTGCTCTTAGAGGAGCACCTGTCACGCGTCAAGGAAAGTGGCTTCCCTTTAAAAAATAAATAAAAATACTTCTTATTATTGTATTTCCATATATCATATATCATTTTAAGCAGAACTGTTTGAACTTTTCAAAAATATAAAAAAAAGTCAAAATCGATCATTTTTTAAAAATTCATGTGCCGGACCTCCTTAAGGCAGTTTTGTGAGGTGTAAAATGGTACAGACTAACACGGTAGGAGCATACCACACTTCGTTACCGGCGCAACTTTATTCATGAATTGATTGTGGCTTCTCTTAATGCTTGTGTATTTTTTAGCTCTTGTGTGATTTTTCTAGTAGGAAATATTTGTTATGTGCTTTAAAAAATCCTTAATTATGATAATTCTTAAAAAATACATTTTGTTTTTTCAAACTTTTTATTTATGTGAACTTGCCTTTTCAGCATTTGTTGAGATTAAATCAGAAAAAAGGAACAGACTATTGGACGTGGCACTGCATCTCAAATAAAAATAAACAACCAGGGAACCAAATTCTGACGATCTGTCATCCAGCACACAAACAATTTCATTCTTCTCATTATCATCCAAATAAATGTTATTTATTTATAATATAACTTTTATTTATATCTTTTACGAATAAATTTATTTCTCTTTTTTTTGTGTGTATGTCACAAAAAAGACAAACTGAATATATAATAATTGCTATTAATTAAATCCATTTATTTAACGCGCTGTACTCAGCATTACGAAAATTATAGAGGAGGTACACATGCGTCAAAAGTTTGGAAAACACTGATCTACCAGGTATTGGCAAACGTATTCACTGTAGTATAGTAGTCAAGGTCAAGGATTCATGGCTGGCATGTTATAAGTGCCACTGAATACCTGCTTTGTAGAAGCTCCGATACATGTCAAATCTCTGGAGCCTCCGTGTCCTTAAGTTGGTGTGGTGTGACAATTAGGACGAGGTTTCATCCCCGTCACTTGACAATGGCAGAAATTACAAGATCCCTCACCAAAAGCATAAGCAGGCCCGATCCTAGGGTGTCGGCCGCCCTCGTGCGAATACCTAATTTTCCGCCCCTCTAGAGATTTTTCCATATTTTGACTAATACTTTTTTTAAAATTATTTATTGTAATACTTATATATTTAATTATTTATTGTAATACTTACATACTTATATATTTAATTACATATTGCAATACTTACATATTTAATTACATATTGCAATGCTTATATATTTAATTACGTATTGCAATACTTATATATTTGCTTACTACAATATATATATATATATATATACGTATACGTATAATTACTTATTTAATACGTATATATTGAGGTTATAAACTCATCTACCTGTATAAGAGTAAAAAGTAAAACATTAATAAAAATGCAAATAAGATTTGAAGAGAAAAACTCAATTTTTTGGTTAGCTAATGGGTTATGATCGCGACAAAATAATAAACAAGCAAAAATATATTACTTTTAAAATAAAAATAGACATTTTATTATTAGAAAAGCAAAACAACAATCACTCAAAAAATATAATTTAATAAAAAAGTACTAAAGCCAGTGCCTTATTACTCATTAGGCTGAGTAGACAATTGCCTATGTGCCCGGCACTTTTTAGGGCCCTCAAGAGCGTGTTCTGTTTTCTGTTAGTGCTCCAAAAACATCCGGGCGAAGTCTTTGATGTCAAGAGCACAACTCGGCGATGTAAACATCGTCTTGTATCCAATTTACACCTACTGATGGGTAGTTGCTCCACAGACTTCAAACTTATATACCTATATTAGATAGTTTATATGAAGAACTTCCCTGTCGTTTGGGAGCATAAAGTAAAATATCTTTTCCTCTTCGGTTCCTTGTTGATTTTCCACTAAGGGAAAATTTAGAAATTAAAAAAAGCTGCCCAAATATTCAGAGAACTTTACCTTGAGGACTTCGAATTCGCAGATGAAACGGTTCATTTTAAGCATTTGATATTACAAATAGAAGATTTTAAAAATGAGGAAACGGTACAAGAGCATCGCGATCATACAAACTTATTTTCAAACACTTTCTGCACAATCAAGGTTTCTGAATGTTATGACAGCATTAAAAATATACAGGTTTCTTATGGTAACAAATGTTTCTGGTGAACGAAGATTTTCGAAGTTAAAGATGCTAAAAAACTCCCTTCAAGATTACTTCTTCTAAGACTACTTAATAATTACTTATAAAATAACTTTTCTGGCTTTCTGAGAAGCAAATTTGTCAATAATTTTGGTGAAATCAATTTTTTCTGAGATTTCGGATTCAATAGAGAATGTGTCCATATCTGAAAGCCTTTCTTGCGTAGTATTCATAAAAAATCGTAGAAAAAATTCCAAAACATACCTTAGCATCAGTAGTGCTCACACATCTAATAACAAACTTTATTTGTTCTATGTGACTAATATCCGGTGTAGAGACAAGAATTATAGTGTAATATTTTGCTTTTTTGACAATGCGTGTTATATCATTACGAATAGATTCGGCTAAAATAGTAATTATTTCATTTTGAAAATGCTTCCCTAAGTAGTGTGGATTACATGTTTTGTTATTTTTGCTTTTACTGACATTATTAAGGTTTTTTGAAATAACTGGATCAAATTCGGCCAATATCTGAACTGTCTATAAAAATTACCATTATCTCAACTTCATTCTAGTTCCTCTAAATGCCAAATTTTGACTGGTTAAAAATTGTACTTCCGCAATCATTATTTCAATGATGGCGCTCGAGCGCCATCGTTTTTTCTCTCGATTGTATACATTTTGTTGTGCTGCGTCAATAGTACAATTTTTTTCAAGCCTTGTCTTTAATTCGCAATACGATTTTATACAGTTTACGTGCTTCAGAATATTTCATGATTATTATAATAATCATAAAAATACATTATATTTCTCATTCCAATCAAATTCTGTCTTTTAGCTATCTGCAAAATGTCGTTTCGGGATATTTTCAATAACATTTAAATATTAACACATGCAATCTTATTTGAAAATAAATTTATAATATTTTTACTAAATTTATCTCTCTTTATATTAAAAAAGAATGTAAACACTGAAATAACTAGCCTATTATTGACCTAATTTACAAACTTTAAATATTCCGAAAGAATTTTTAAGAAATGCCTTTTCGATACTTTGATCAGTAATAACATAATTACTTATAAGAATATATTTATAATTGCAACATATTACTAAATTTCTCTTGATGTATAAAAAGAGAGAGAGAGAGAGAATGGGAGAAATACCATCTAAAAACACATGTGTTACATTAACTTAACATGGTGATTCAGAAAAATGATTCATAATTGTAATCAGAAAAGAAAAAAAAAATTACAATAAACAAGACAAATGAACCGCATTTTTTTAATATTGGCAACAGTTATGAAGAATGTGCATGTCTCGTACTGGAAGTGGAAACTGTCATGAAAATATTTGCTTCCATTAGAATTATTTCGATTGAATCCAAATATGAAATTTTACAAACCATGTACTTTAAACTATAGCTATGAATACGTATATACAGAATAATTTCATTAACATTAAAAGTAACTAGTTTTCTTTTAACTCAGTTTGATCCTTTCAGTTAAAATCATTATGTGAATTTATTTATTACGTAAATGTATACGCATATATTAACGAAAGAGGTTTTTCTTAAACTAAATATATTATTTTTATAGCCCCCTTTTTCATGAAGGCAAATACAGTAAAATATTCCTTGATACTTAATTTTAATAGAGTAAAAATATAGTAGTACCTTCCAATAAGGAACCTTGTGTTTGACACAATATATCCTAGAGCCAGAAAGTTAAACTCACCAGACCAGACATTGAGTATTTTGTCATTTAATGAAAAACAAATTAGTTTAATTAGAAATTGAAATCGTATTAATCTTTAAATAAATGATATACAAATAAATACCTTAGACACGAGTTTTGATAAATTTGAATTTCATTAAAAATGAAAATTCTTAATAGAAAAAGTTTAATTACTGTATAAATAAATGCTTGAAATGAGCAATAAAATCATGTATTTACAGAAATTTATTGAAAATATTCCGTTGTACAGATCTTTTTGAAAGCCTGTCCATTGTGTCCGCCTAAGCCAGGATTTTTATTTCTTATGTTAAACCCAAAGAAAACGCTCCCCTACGAGTTGCAAACGCTCGTACATATTTTGTTTTGTCTCTAAATCAAAGCATGGAACATACAATGTTGCAATTTTTTTATTTCTCTATTCCTTTCCTCTGTTAAATTACATTGTTTTATTAGGAGAGCACTATATTTAAATTATTTAAAGAGAAACACAAACTTGTCTTCGAAATCTCAAAATTTTACAAAAAAGAAATAAGAAACACATTTTGCAGTGTCACTTAAATAGAAAGTCCCTTAATAAGAGGTAAATACATAAGATCCATATTCAAAGAGATCGGTAGCAACATTTTATGGCCACCCTGTACTTGCTACAACAAATCCTACGCAGTGTAATTTTTATTTTGTAGAAAAAAATATATTCGTTACAAATTTTACTAGCAGTAGTCGGCATTTCAATTCAATCTAAAATAAAATTAAATGTATTTAAATAAAGTACCAGGTTTCCAAAGTATAAATAATAACACTTCAAAAAATATTTTAATACAAATATTTTTGTAACAAAAAAAGTATTTTTCAAATTCGATCCATATGTCCCCCCTAAAATTTACCGCCTCGGACATAGGTCCAGTTACCTCGGCCCTAGAGTTGCTTTTGTTGCTAACATAGAGAGTAGTAAACACGGTAAGGAGCTATATATATATAAGTGGATTAGATCCTATGAAATTACTCTCCAACTAGGAGTATTCATGTAAGCTGGCAGATATGTTATATAGATAAAGATTGGTTTTTAATTTATGTTTTCCTTTATTTCTGTTTTTAGTGCTAGTTGTGACATATGGCATCTGGTTACAATTAGGACTTCTTTTTAAAAAACACATAAAACTAGCATTTTTTAATATAGGACTAAAGTACCATTAAAAGTTCCTACAACATAAAATTAAATTTAGAACTTCGCTAACATTAATAATACTATGTGAATATTGAAATGCTTTTCAAACAGGCTTTGTATAGTAAAAATCATTTATTCAAAAGTCAAAAGAAGCTGCAAAATGTTTTTTCTTATAACTTAGTAGCAAATAAAAATACAAAAAAATTACCTTTTGATAGAGGTATAAGTCACTAAAAAGGAAAACGAGCATTGTTTAAAAGACACCATATATAGTCAAAAACCTCTCTCACTTCTTTCCCCGATTTTATTTTTCTTTATTGTAAGGTTATTATTAAATTAAAAACTTTTAATTTCACCAAATTCATTTTGAACTTAAACAATGTTAGATTAACTGTATTAGATATTTTCGTAAAGCAACTTTCGCAAAAATCCTTTTTGAGACGCCTTTATTAAGCATCGATCCACAGTGCGCTCCCAGTGTTACTATTAAACAAAACAACCGCTCCCAGTGTTACTATTAAACAAAACAACAACAACAAAAAACCATTTTTTAATGCGGTATTGTCGGATCCAACACGAATTTTGCTGTCAGATGAAGGATGTTTGTAAAGAGTAGACATTTATGAACAATCAGCCAACACACTGTGCACTAACATTCCATTTTTCTTAAACTATGCTGTACTATTGGGACTTGATTTTTCAACAACTATTCAAAATTTAGCATATTTATTCGATTTATTATAAGTTTTATTTTTAGAAATTCGCAAGAAATTTTGTTTGATAGAACCATATACGGCCTGCGGCCGCCCCTTGGCTTGGCCGCCCGCGTGCGGTGCACGCGCTGCACACCTGCTGGGATCGGCCCTGAGCATAAGTGCAGTGTTATAGTGCTACGTGAATATAACTTTCACTCACTCGCTTCGCAATCGAAGATCGTCTGGGAATAACATCATCCATATCGTGCGACGTGTTAATTTGTTTCAAATATAAGTAGTTCTTCCTGAACCTCGATTCTTATTAAGTTTTGGGGAATATCATTTAAGAAATTCAAGGAAATTCTGAGGAATAGTGAGTTTTTAGTGCATTTTACACCTGCTGAAGAAGGAAATATACTGTCCTGGTAATAATAATTGATGCAGCTACTTTTATTAGACTGTTGGTTTTCGGCTTAATTATGAGTGCACATATTGCAATATCCATTTAAAAAGCACCCTTTTGCCATCTTTTTGTCGCTAGGAGGCGCTCCACGCCATTTATAAACAGCATTGCATTTGAATATGCTTTAGAATTAAGAAGATGACATCAATTTAATGGGGAAAAAAATATGATAATTGAAAACCGAAATCGTTTCAAATTAAAAAGCTGAAGGTAAATTCCTATTATAGTCCATAGCTTGGCGAAGATTTTTTGATCCGCGCCAAAATGGCGCCAAGGCGCGATTTTCGAACTCGCGACCAATGGAACTGATAAAAACATGACGTTATGTCCGGAAGCACTAAAGATGGAAAATTTTGAAAACCATATGAATTAAAACAATTGAAATTGAGCTGTTTTTCGTACGAAATTTAAGACATTCTAAAATGGAAGAAATTGGGAAAACTTATGTGCTTAAGGGACGTCCTTTTCCACCGGATGGTACAATGCGGTGATCGCAAGGGGAAACTCCTGAAAAAAATCATCATCCAACGAATGATCTCTCCGGCCTCGCCACATGTATTCGGCGAGGTAGTGGTCGAAGTGGCCCTCCGTATGGGCAGCATGGTACCGTAAAGATCGTGTGATCGCCGACCACGTCCCTTCGATGGAATTCGTATGAGCACCGGTTTCAGGGTCCTTAAAAGTCAGACTGTAATTGACCCGCAAATGCTGATAGCCTTCATGCGACAGGCAATTGTAGGCCTTCCAACAGTCCGAAATTATAACGAACCCCGGTACCACCCACTCCTTTATTACTCTCAAAAGCTCCTCTTTCGTTCGATTAGCAACCACTATTAGAGTATGAACTGATAAAAAAATATATTGGAGATTTTTATATTTATTTTTATTTCCTCTACGAAATGCAATCTGATCTAGTTTAATTTTGAGTTAATGGGTTATACTAACAATATCTACAGATAAAATTAACATGTTGAAACACAAGGTATGCACATGAAAAAATGAGGGTTAATCTTTACATTTTCCTTCATAATAACATACACACACACTTATAACATTAAAAATTCTCTACTATAGAGAAATAAATCACATAACGAAAACTGAAGCAAAAAAAAAAGAAAGAAAGAAAGAAATTGGAAAGTAAACCAGACATTAGATTTTAGAAAAAATATACTAAAAATTACAAAAGCAACAGAATTTTAAAAAATATATATGGATGCTGCTGTATTAAAAACATTGCTGACTCTAAAATGTAAAAATAAAAATAATTTATATAAAGGTGTGGTTGAATTATATATATATATATGTACATATTTTAGGTTGAAGATTTTTTCAGCAAGGAGCGTTGTGAAGTATCAAAACAAATTTAACAAAAAAAGAATGAATCAGAGGAACTTTTCATCACAAAGAGATAGATGGCGCTGTCTTCAGAACCTGACACGAGTAAATGAACCTAAGGCATTTCATAGATCTCTATTAATAAACTTTCAGAAGTCTTTGTTTGCACAATCAAAAAATTTCAATTTTAACTGGAATAAACCCGTATAAGTGCAATATATTTTAATATTCTTGAATGAAATTCCTTTACTTACCACTTAATTTATTTAAAAAAATTTTGTATTAAGAAAAACAACAGTTTTTTCTTTGAAGGCTATAAATTTTGCAGTCAGAAAAAAAAACAACGCATTATTTTTAATGCGTGGTGTCAGAATGTGAAGGAGAAATTGTAAAATGAACGCCGGTAATTTCATAGTGCGAGGGGAGGCAATCCCGTGACGAGCATTCTAACATTTCCTCATGCTTTGCATTCCAGTGTGAAATTCCTATAAATGAGCTGATTTTCTTGTGCCTGAACTTCATTTCTGTGAATTTATGTATTATATTTTTGCATTATTATACTTTAGTATATTTTTTTAGTATAATTTTTATTTCAGTTTAGTATATTTAGTGTTAGTGTGCGAAGCCTATTGATGCAGTGTTTGTTTATATATTCAATTGTAGTTTTTATAGGTTATTTTTTAGAAAACTTATATTTAGTCCTTATAGTTATTTTTTAGTTTATTTGCGCTGAAGAATGGTTTACAGCAATTGTCTTCAAACTGTGTTCCACGGAACCCTGGTTTTTTGCAAGGGATACCTAAGGGATCAACGAGTCACAATAAAAAGATCAAAAAGAAACTTATAAATATGTATGCAAAAAATGTATCTCTATGAAGTTAGTTTAACTACAAGTATCTAAAGCTCATCTATTTATTGGAACTGAAAATTGTACTCTCTTGCATTATAACATTATTCTTCAACACTTTTTAAACTTTTGAAGAATATTAAAAAACATTGTATTTATATATATATATATATATATTTCCTACTAGATTATGAATATTATCTTGGGTTCCACGAGATAATTCTATACTCGTTAGCAAATGTCATGAAAAACTAAATAGTTTATAATAGAAAATGCTCCATATTGCATTTGTGCAGAAAAAAAAATACCTATAATAGAGGAGAGAAAACAACATATCAACAGATTCCATGGTTAAATCTAAATTTAAGCAAAATCAGCTCCTAAATTTATGTCGCAAATTCATGCAAAATACGCAGTATTTCTCACACAGCTACTATATACATTTTAATCCCATTCAAAAATTGTGCTTTGGTGAATTATATTTCTCAGTGTGGTTGTATGCTAGAAAAAAGCATTCAAAAAATTACACTTAGAATATGTAATGTGATTGTATTTAATCTCAATAGATTTGGACTTTGACAGTGTGCGAAAAAAGCAAGCACATATCCCAGTTACTAAATATAATGCATGGGTAGGTGACACTTGGATCACAAATTAATATTACTAATGAGTATATTATATTAAATAATTAGATTAGAACTTCTTAATAATCAATACAATACCTTTTCATAATTGCTCTACATCCGGGGTGGGGATTAAGTCGATCGCGATCGACCGGTGGACAGCAGAACAATATAGTGGAAAAAGAAATATGTTAAATGTTCTGTTTATCTCTCTTGAAACACAAAATTTTTCTCCTTCAAAAGGACGTAATTTTAAAAGAATAACTTTTGGTATCTTATCGACGAAGTAAAGAGAGAGCATCCTAATAAATAATACTTTTTTTTTCAATGGGGCTGCGCATATTGGTATTTTAAACCTTTGCAGACCTAGTACATTCTCCAGGAGCTGGTACCATTTTTTAGCGCTGCACCATATAGGCGATTTTGATGCCCAGTAACCTCTACAAAGGGAGGCACCTGAGCTCTTAACGATGCTAACTTTGTACTAGGATTTAATTTTGCCGAGAGCATCCAAGTCAAAGAGACACTCTAAGGATCTTTCACATGCCATATAATCATACGACACGGCCGCTGTCGATTTTCTGCATCAAGAAAAGCCACCAACTTGGACCGGGGTCGAACCCGCAACCTTGGGTGTAGAGGGACAGTGACAAACCACCCACGCCGCCCAACCGGCAATAAATAATACTAATATATCATAATATAGTAAAAAAAAAGCTGCAATTCATTTTACATTGTTCTTTCGCTATACCTTCCTGTGTAAATCTACATTTTCAACGATGGATATAATTAAAACAACATACCATGCCCGTTTCATAGACGACCGCTTAGAATGCATTGCAAGATTAACAGTCAGGACCGCCGCGTGGGTAATAGGCGCCCTTGTTCAAGTTGAAATTCGGCGCCCCTTTATGAGGTTCTGTTACACTCATAAAATGCTACAAATTATGTGTAAAATACTCTTTTATAGTATTCAAAATTTGACTTTTGAACTGAAAAGCTTTAAAATTATAATATTAAAACACGTTTGTCTTATTTTTTGCTTGTTTGTTATTTTATAAATTTTAAAAACAAAACAAAGCAAAAATGATATAAAATGTTTAAAGTAAAATATAAAAATTAGAAAATATATTCAAATATTGATTCTCCTAGCTTTAGCAGCTACAAATGCTCGTATCAATTCCTTTATATTTAATTTTTCCAAAATTTCGCTCTCTGTGGATATAATTGACAGGTCCGATAATCTCTCTCCTGCGCCATAGTAGGTAGCATGTAGTTTTTTTTATAATTTTAAGTTTTGAAAAACTTCGTTCTCCAGTAGCCACCGAAATTGGCAGGGTTAAAGAAATCCGTAAAGCTATCACAATATTCGAAAATGTATCGATAAGATTGTTTTCATAAATATAATTTAAAGCATCAATAGGTGACATATCCTCTTTGGCAAAACATCAGGTACTAAATTTTAACTGTTATCTAATAAATGTTTAAAATTAACATGTATTTTTTAGTTTTTCACACACAACGCTTCACTACAGATAGAAAAGTAAATGTGTTTTTAAAATAGCAGCGAGCTACCACAGTATACCTACAGTCCAAAACACATTTGAAGTTCATGAATTTGCAAAAAATCAATATTAAGTAAGCAAGGGCCCAGATCGAAAAATATGACAAGTTCGAGATCCTCTGTTCTAATCTATGGTGCTGACGCGTACTGTTTTTTATTTCATAACTCAATACAAATACTCAAACTAATTAAATCTGCAGAAAATATATATTGTTACAGGTCCTCAGTTATTCTCTTCTATAAACTTGCAAATTTTCTGCCTGTAAATTAATGTATACATAGAAATTTTTAATAATTACAAAACAACTTGATTTTACTGTGAATATTTAAAAAAAATTTTTTTTCTGATTGCAATTTATTAAAATTCCCGTCAGTTTGATTGTTAGAGGAATATCTAAAAATTTTCTTTTTCCAATTTCTTTGTCATTTGGTTGAATTGTTTGACAATGTTTGTAGGTTTATGCATAAAAAATTTAGAAATGTAATGAAAATTTATGCAATAATACTTATGTAAGAATATTTTTTGATCTTTGTATGTTTGAAATGTTACACCGTATACATACCTTACAAAAGATAGTATCATTTTTTAAGAACTGTTATTCAACTCTTTTTTTAAAAAAAATAATATTGTGCAGATATAATGCTTGACATGAATTTTTTTTCGTAAAAGTTATTGTACATTACGTACTGTTCCATAACGTACATAAAGTACATTAACAATTTTTTGTAATTTTTTCACTTTTTGTTTTACATTGGCTTATGTTTAAGATATTAAGATTGTTCTCAATGTTCGAAGAACTGTTGTATATCAATTGATTTTCTTTTCAATGATACTCTACAGATATGAAAAAGTAAGATATCGTGTACATAAAATAAAAAATACTCAAAAATGAAGAAAAAACTTTTCTTTTCTTCTTTTTGTGACCTGAAGTAAATTTCAAATGCTTTATGATATGAGTAGGGTATTCCAGAGTAATATATTTCTCAAAAAGTAAGAATAATTTTAACACAAATGTGTGTATTTCAGTAACCAAATGTTCAGTGAATAATCTGGTTACGATAAATTTGAATCTTAAAATCTTTGTATGATAAGACATAAACAGTATTATATTCACAGAATATGATGATTGTGCAAATATAAATCACATCACAAACGTTGTACAAAAAGATAAATGAAATTTTCCACAAAGAATAATTCTACAAAATTAAGGCAAAAAATTTTATATTAACCAGTTTTTCTGGCATTTACACATGTTGTAAACATTAATTTACAAACAACTTTTGTTTCCTTGTTTATTTTATGAAAGCAAATCTTTCTGTTTCTGAAAGCTAGTTTTTCTGTAGTATCATTTGAGTCAAGAATATTTTACTGCATTTGTTTTTATTATTTTTTATAAAGAAAAATTCAGGGAATTTATAAAATAAAGTGAATTCTAGACCGGAGATCGGTATACTTTCAAGAAAGAACTAGTTGTTAGTGAAACAAAATATCGAAAGTATCAGACACCTACTTGATATGAGCTTCCGGCGAAAAGGTCCCCCCATCCCAGCAACAGTCGCGTTAAGACTGTCGTGCTCCAATTAATATTTTTCATATTATTTAAATAAAGTTTTACACACAGTCATAACATTTTCCATTCCTTCAAAAATGAAGAAATATTGTAGATAATATTTATTTATTTTTATTTCTATCTATATAGCTCAATGCAAGATCGATCAGTGTCAAAATATCAATGCTAGGAATTAAACTTTGAAGTTTAGTGAAAAAAACTTCAATACCAGTTCTACCTTTAGTACTTCTTGAAATTTCATATGTTTACACTAATAATTAAACTTTATAAAACTGTTCTTGCATAGAAAATGTTTTTGGAAGATGTATTCAAGCAAAGAAAACAAGTATTGATGCATATTAATCAACATAAAAGTACTATAAAAGTCCATTGAAATATATATATAAATATAGACGAAAATCTTAAAATTAGCTTATGTAACACGGAAAATTTACAAAATAAAATTTTTTTAAATTAGATTTCATTAAGCTGGACATTATTTTCACTGCCTCCTTTGTAAAGGAAAGCAAATAATAAATGTATGTTTTGATTTTATTTTAATATGATAAAAATGTTTGTACATTTTTTTAAGTCTCAAGAAAAAATACAAAATAAATCAAAAGTAAAGTTATAATTATCGTTTGCAGTTTTAAAGGAATGAAGTAAAATTGAAGAAATTACTGATTTAAAATTGCGTCAACTCTCTCTCTTTTAAAAAAAAGTGATTTCCTGAAGGCAGTGGCGTAGCTAGGTATTTAAAGGCCCTGGTGCAAGAAAAAAAAGGGAAAAAAACGCGAGGGCTCTATCTTGGTTGAATTCCATCAAGTATAAAAAAGTAAAAATATAGAAATATTAAAATATATAAAAAGCTACAATGTTTACTTACTGTCTTCTCTTTCTTGGCGTTGTTTGCGCTTAAACGCACCGCACTTGGTTTCTTTCTTTCTTTTTTTTTAAATCTATAATTTTAGTTTTATAATTTATCTAATACGATTTGTATATTCTCGAGTATTTACTGACGTTAAAAGGAAGCAGAAACGTAATGCTACGCTATAAAACGTCGTTGGAGAATCCCTAGCTATTAATTTATTCGGGAGGATCGAACACACATCCAACAGAGGGCTTAGAGGTACAAAATGGTCCTCCGAGATAGACAGGAAATGATACAAAAATATGCATGAACAAAAAAATTTAATACAATATTATTATAATAGTTTTTTTTAAAACATATCTGCAAAAGAGCAGAGGAGGGGGGGGGACAAAATTACATTAGTAAAATTACATTATCATAGGAGAAGATTGCAAAACATTGAAACAGGAAACTAGCTTATTATGAATATTGTTATTAAAAATAGAATGTAACTAAGAAGGAATTGCTTCTTGTGTAGGTTTTTTAAGATGAAAAATAAGTATGGTAAGACTTTTCATGGAACTTGAAGTTTATTTTCAAATAACAGTCTATAAAAAAAAAATGAAAATATTGAAAATAACAAGAACTTTTCAATAAGTAAAGTTCGCAACACTGAACAAACAACGAAAAGAATATTTAGGTGAAATTCCTACAAATTCGAAATTACTTTCAACTGAATTGCGACGATTACAATTATATGTGTTGCAACCTTTGATATTTATTTCTTAAATTTGGAAGAATCACAAACTCGGCTGCCCTTGTGTATAGATATCCTGCTTAGAATCTAAAGGAATTCATGGTACCAAAAAGAGTTTAGTAGATCGCGATAAAGCAGTGCCTCTCAAACTTTCATTATTTGCGACCCAATATTCAGTCATAATTTTCATCGCGCCCCACTTCTTACAATAACAATGTACTGAATGCAATTATAATGTACTTTGATGGTAAAACTACGATGCAATACGACTTTAATTATAAACGCACTAATTAGAAAAAAATAAAGTTTTGTATATAAATTTTGTACATGACAAGCCCAACATCAGTTTGAATGTGTATTTCATTTTTTATTATATAAGAGTATATTTTGCTTTGTAATTATTTTAAATTGCAAATTATTTTATTAAATTGATAATTATTTTAAATATTTTGTTTTCGATTTTTCGTAATATGCTCGCGCTCCCCCCTCCCCCCCAAGTAGGATTATCACGCCCTCCTTTGGAGGCGCGCCCCCACAGTTCGAGAAACGCTGCGATAAAGATTTTATTTGGAGATTTGAGAGCAGTTTAATAACAGGTATACATGACACAAAATATGATTTGGGGAAGAAAAGCTAAGCGATTTACATAATAATCTGTCCAATAGTGAAACGAAGAATTGATAATTTAGATATAAAAACGAAAGAGAATAATTGGCTTTTTAATAAACATGGGCTGTTGCACGTTCTCTGTAATTTTAATTTTTTTCTCTTTTTTTCACCCTCCAATTTTTTGTGCCCCCAAATCTTTTGCGCCCTAGGCACGTGCCTAGGGCGCAACGGTCATCACATAATAATACAATATTATCACTTTTGCCAATTGACATGCAATTTGAAATTAACTGTTTTTCGGAGGGAATGTACGGGAATAATATTTGATGACATTAAAACTATCCGGTTCATGATCTTATTAAGACGGAGTCGAGAACGAATTTGAGGCCCCCACTGAGAGAGGGTCCTGGGCCCGGGCCTAGTTGGCCCATGCCTTGAGACGTCCCTAATTACAATACAATACGACTTTAATGATAAACCGCACTATTTATCAAGATAAATATTTGGTATATGACAAGACCAGGGGAGTCACTAGTAATTAATAAACTTGTTTTTAATTGAATATTGATAACTTAATTATCAAATACTTTGTACAGTACTGATACATTCTCAAGTTTTGAGTATTATATGAATGGGAATTCGTATTTTATTTTTTATTACATAAGAATGTATTTAGTTTGTAATTATTTAAAAAAAGGAAAATTCTTTTATCAAATGGATAATTATCTTAAATCTTTTGTTTTCGATTTTTCGCTATAGGTTTGCGCCCCCAAATAGGGTTATCACGCCCTCCTGGAGAGCGCGTCCCACAGTTTGAGAAACGCTACAATAAAGATTTTATTTCGAGTTTTGAGAACTATTTAATAACAATATACCTGAAGCAAAATATGATTTGGAGAAGAAAAACCAAGCGATTTACATAATTTTAAAAATGTATATATATTATCATTGCAAACAAAACAACGACGTTGAGCCCCAACATCTTCTCATCATATAATGAATCAAAATTTATGCCGATACAAATCATTCCCAATTCCTGTTGTTACATCTTACAAATTCTTAGATTTTGAACACGTTCCTTATAATAGCGTGAACTCCACACGGAACGTGTTTTTATTGTGCATATCGGAAATCAAATTTTGTTTTACGCAAACAAAAACAATCCGCAGAAACGAAAACAAAATTAAATTGAATTAAAATATAAAATTTTAAAAATAAAATCTTATTTTATTACTAAGAAAATATAAAACATGCAAAATTGTAAGTTTTTTATTAACAACTTTTATGTAAGTAACATTAAATTAAAAAACTTTAAGTACTATAAATTTTGGCGCCCCTTGCCCCAGGCGCCCTTGTGCGGTGAACAATTTTGCCACCCCCACGCGGCGGCCCTGTTAACAGTTTGTAATTATATACTCAGATATTCAAGATTGGTACGGATAGTATGCAGACTAAGTCTACTGCCTAGATTTTAACTACGAGAACTAACTTTAAATGAAAATTATTTATTTTTTTTTAAGTATTTTGAATTGTTTGATAATAAATGCATCATTTGATAATATTAAATTTGTGGGTATAATTATTATCTTTGTATTTTGCGTTTTACTTAAAACACAGTTTTAAAAGTGTATAACTTTTTTTATTGTAGTTATGTAGGTAAGTAATATTTTGTACTTATTTTTGTTATAAAATAAATATTGTTAAGCTTTTTTTTTTTTTTTTTTGCTTATCACACCTACGCCACAGAGTGGACCGCTACACCTTGGAAAAATTTGAAGTAGACCGTGTCATGTAAAAGTTTGCCTACCTACCCCTGCTCTACATAAAGTACCGATAACATGTTGATCTACTTTAAGTATTATTTTAAGACATAGTTTTCTAAGTATGTGAGTGGAATGGGGTTTTACATAAAAAAAAAAGTTGCATGAGTTGAAAAAGTTTGAAGACCACTGTTTACATTATAGAACAGAGACCATTGAATTTGAAAAACTTCGCTAAGGTGTCCAATAACTTATTAGTTGATAGTCCATATCTTCTTCTACAATGGCTTGACAGTTCTGTATGATCCCTAGCCTTCTCCAGGAGTTTTCTCCAGGCATCTCTAATTTGCTAACTGTAATACAGTTTTAGACCATTAAAATATTTAGGGGTTTTTTGACACAGTCTTAACGGGGGTCTGTCCCGAGGTCTATTTTCCATGGGCTTTGCCAGAAAGATTTTCTTGCAGCAACGATCTTCATTTATTCTAGCCAGATGACGAGCCCATTTAAATCTCCGTAATTTGACAAATTTTAGAGAATCCATATCCTCCATATAAATTCATAAAATAGTGTAACGAATTTCACTGTTGGGTTCAGGGATTGAATAGACTTTACTCAGGACAGCGATAAAACAGTTCTTTATTATCAGCCCAATGAAGAACACAATGTTCAGAAAGGCATAAGAACCGCCGAAGTCACAGTAATACAACACAACAGTAACACAACGCAATGTACTGATCCAGCGGGGAATAGATCAAATTCAAAGCCGTAGGCTTTCGTACTCTCTTAGGCATAAATAACAACGGAATCATCCGTAAAGTAACAGAGACTGCGGGCGCGTCTGAGCTTCAAGAAATCTGAATAACAACTGCCCCAAGTTGCATTTCAGTATGCCTTATATAGACACGGCGAAAGTGGTAAAACATTCCAGAAAATAGGAGAACCGCCCGGAACCGGAAGTCGTCAGATATCGCCAATATCGCCAAATTTGGCGACACTTGACAACAAATTTGGCGACAAAATAAGTTGCCAAAACTGTCGCCAATTAAACTATATCTCGCCAATTTGGCGAGATATCCAAAGAGCCCCATGTTATTTACAGGGTCCCATAGCAATTGATCTAATTCGCATGTTTACATGCAATAAACATTAATCCTGCACTATTTTTCAAGCAGAATAGTAATTTTGACATAATTTAACATTATAAACACATTTTAAATACCAAAATCGTAACATTGCCCCTTCCTCAAAGACTGCACGTCTCGGGCAGTACACTTGAGCAGAAAGCCATTTAAATCAAACAATTATATTATTTTAAATATAAGATAAACAAATGACAATGAAAATATACTCAACATAACAAATAAAAAAACAACTATTTACAGGACTATTTACAAAAGGAAATGGTTGAAGGTGATGAAACCATGGTTTAATTTGATCCCTAAACTAAGTATTGTTACCATAATACGGAGCTAAGCGATCGTAATGAACGACTCTAGGCTTAGCATTCGTAGACTTACGGATTCGAACCACGACGTCATTCAATCTTTTTAGAACTGTATAAGGCCCTTCCCACGATGTTTGAAGCTTCGGAGAAAGTCCTTTACGTTGGTACGGGTACCAGAACCAAACCTTGTCACCTTCGTTAAATGTAGGTTAATGCGATCTCGGGCAAATTGATGAACGTCTTCTAACCGTACCTGGAGATTCTCAACATAGTCTTCAGGCGAAGAAGGCGCATCCGGTGGACGTCCGAATACGAGATCACAGGGGAGACGGAGTTCACGACCAAAGAGCATATTTGAGGGTGTAAAGCCGGTAGTTTCATGGACGGCACTTCTGTAAGCCAGCAGGAACAGCGGTAGTTTCTGATCCCAGTCTTGTTGGTTCTTTGAAACAAGGTGAGAGAGACTATTCAGGATCGTTCGATTAAATCTTTCTACCATGCCATCCGATTGTGGATGTAGAGGGGTTGTTCGTGTTTTATCGATTCCCAGGATTTTACAAAGTTCTTGGCAGACAGCAGAAATGAAATTTCTCCCCTGATCGGAATGGAATTGAAGGGGTGTTCCGAACCTTGAAATCCAATTCTCCACTAACACTTCTGCAACAGTTGTCGCTTCTGATCGGGAATCGGATATGCCTCAGGCCATTTCGTGAAATAATCCATGACAGATAAAATGTATCGGTTATTGTCTTTTGATCGTGGAAAAGGTCCCAAGATACCGAACGCAATTCTTTCGAATGGTGCCCCTACATTGTATAGGTGTAGCTTTCCGCGACTACGTCTGTTCGGTCCTTTACGGGCTCCACAGGTATCGCAGGTCTTGCACCATTTTTCGACATCAGTTCTTACGTTATTCCAATAAAACCGCTCTCTGCATGGTCTTCATAACTCCGAAATGGCCACTTGTTGAACTATTGTGTAATTCCTTTAGTACGTCAGGCATTCGTGATCGAGGGAGTACTAACTGCTACCTTGATGTTTTGCCATCTTCGGATTCCCATTTTCTATACAGGACGCCGTTTCGAATGTGAAGAGAATCCCAAAGAGCCCAATACCGTTTGATACCAGAACTTAAACTAGAGATGTCTTGCCAAGAGGGTCTCACACTAGACGACTCCATGCGTTCAATAATGGGTTTTATAGGTCAGAATCCTTCATTTGTGCTTCGCGAACTTCTTCAATCACTCCAAGGGTCTAAATGTGATGTAGCTGGCGCAGGGATCTGGCGCACAACCGGCACCGTTTTCCCATATTTCATCTCAGCTGTAGAGCAAAAGCTACAATTCCCTGAACAGGGTTTCCTGGACAAGGCGTCTGCATTTCCGTGCAAGGATCCTTTGCGGTGTCGGATGTCGAAGTCGTACTCCTGGAATTTCTGTATCCACCTAGCAATCTGTCCCTCTGGGTTCTTGAAATTCAAAAGCCATGTGAGAGATGCATGGTCTGTTCGGAGCAGGAATTTTTGCCCGTAAAACGTAACTGTGAAAATTTTCAACAGCTTTAACGATGGCAAGTAATTCTTTCCTGGTGACGCAATAATTTCGCTCGGGGCTTCGACAGGCACTTACTCCAGTAAGCGATGACACGTTCTTGGCCGTGGATTTTCTTGAGATAAACACTGCTCCTACGTTTGCATGGCTGGCCATCCGTATCTAAGATAAACTGTTTATCAGGATCCGGATAAGATAAAATAGGCGTGGATGTTAAAGCCTCCTTCAAGCTGGTAAATGCTACCTCAACATTCCTCGGTCCATACCAAATGGCCGTTTGTGCTCAGTCAACCTATGAAGTGGTCTTGCGATTAAAAGAAAACTCTTTTACGAACCTTCTATAATAAGTGCAGAGCCCTAAGAAGCTTCTCAACTCGTGCACATTCCGAGGTTGGCTCCATTCTTTAACCCTGCCACTTTTCGGGGGTCAGTTCTTAAGCCTTCAGCCGAAATTATGTGTCCGAGGTAAGCTCCTTTCACCGCGAAATAAATTACATTTGGCTGGATTTAACTTCAAATTGGCTTGTTTCAATTTTTCTAGCACCTTTCCTCAGATTGCTAAGATGTTCTTCAAAATCTCGCCCCATGATAATTATGTCATCTAGGTAAATAAGACAAGCTTCAGGAGAGAGTCCTCTCAACACCGTCTCCATGAGGCGCTCAAAAGTAGCAGGTGCGTTGCATAGACCAAAAGGCATAACTTTAAATTGCCAAAGTCCCTGTCCGCTTGTTGTAAATGCGGTCTTTTCACGATCTTACGGGATCCATCTCTACCTGCCAATAGCCACTTTTAAATGAAGAGAAGAGAACCACACATTTCCAGATAATGTGTCTAGGGTGTGATCTATTTCGGGGAAGAGGGTAACTGTCTTTCTGGTGATGTTATTTAAACGACGGTAGTCCACGCAGAATCTCGTTTAACCGTCTTTTTTTTTTCGGACCAAGATGATGGGAGAGGCACAGGGACTAGTAGAAAGGTTCAATGACGCCCTTTGCTTGCATATCCTTTAAAAGATCGTTTTACCTCTTCCACTTTGGCAAATGGTAATCTTCGAGGATATTGTTTAATAGAAGGATGATTACCTGTGTCAATTTGGTGTTTTGTTAAATTTTGTTCTTCCAAACTCCTCGGATGACTTGGGAACCAGTTCCTTAAATTCACGAAGCATTTTCTCTGCAGCGCTTCGCTGTTTCTGAGTTAAATTCTGGGTTTTAGCAAATCCTCCGTTAAATTTTCAGATGACACATTTGATGTTTGGAACGAACTTCTCTCAACACAGGTCACTGGGGTAACATGTGGCTAACATCTTACCGTTCTTAATAATTTTCGGTTTATCACTTACGTTGGCACAATCTTACTAGTTATGGCTTCTTTTTGTAATGTCTACAAGTGTTGAAGCTATTAAAACCCCTTTTGGAAAATTCTCGAAATCAGGAAATTCAAGGACTCTAAGTTGAAAATTTTTTCTCTTGGTCTGTATATCCCTTCAATATTAGTTCTTGCCTAGCCGATATGGTGAAATCCGATGAAGCAATTATTCGATAACTGCTTTTGGTTACACTTACTCCTTTCGAAAAAGAGTTACATCTTCCCGTCGTAGAATGCAAAGAGCAATCTTTAAAGTCCAAAATAAAATTGTATTTCTCTAAAAAGTCCAGTCCGAGGATAAAATTGTCCGTAATTTTAGCCACATAGACAGTATGAACTATATGCGTTATTTCCGAAGGTTATCTTGATGTTCATTTTTGCCAATAATTGGAATTTTGTCACCGGTCACAGTCTGGAGGGTAACGCAGGGCGGCGTCCAGATGATTTTCTCATTAAGTTGTTGAGCAATATCTTCCCGCATGATGGTGACATTGGCCCCTGTATCGACGATCATACGACAGGGTAATTTATTTACATGGGCTTTAATGAAGATCCATTTCGCCCCACTTTCTGAAGAAATTTGAAAAACCTCAAAATGGGGCTTTTTATTAACTGGCAACCTTCACCCCGCGAGACCGCCATGTTCTAGTTTTCCCTGTGCTTTGGTTCTAGTGCTTCCCAGCTCGTTGATCTTGGCGAGCTTGACAGTTCCGCTGAACATGTCCTTCGGCTCCACACCTCCAGCACGTTACCTTTCGTCTTTTGTGCGTTTCTATTGTACTTGACATTCAGGGATAACAGAATATCACGTATTTCTTTCAGAGTATCCGCCTACCAGGATCTGAATTGGTTATTTCTGCTCCCCTCACCAGATTCTGTCCCTTCTGAAGCTTGTTGGGCAGCCTCGTATTTCAGGCCGTACACTAGAGCTGATTTCAAGTCTTTTAACCGCCAATCTGAGAGCCTTCTGAATTTCAGGATCTTTCACGCCATCAATAAAGTATTGTAGAGCCAAAGTGTCTCGTACGTCAGCTGGGCAATCGGCAAATGCGAGATGAGATAGCCGTTCTACATCTGTCGCCAAATCTTGGAGAGTCTCATTCTGTCTTTGTTGGCGTGATTTTAATTGCAGGCGACTAAAGTCCTTTAAACATTTTTCGCCGAAACGTAGCTCTAGGGCCTCTGAGCGCTTCAAAATTTAATTGTTCTTCCTCCGGGACTGTTCTTAAGACATCTGCAGCCTCCGCTCGCAAAGATGCAGCCAGTTGGCGAGCTTTGGTAACAGGATCCCAGCCATTTCCATTGGCTACAATTGAGAACTGGGTTTTGTATACCTGCCATGATGTCTTTCCATCATATGTGGAGATCTTGATATTTGGCTTGGCGATATTGGTTGATCTTGGCTGATTTCTTGTTCCGAATATTTTCTTTGGCGAAATTTGATTTTTCAGCAGATATATCAACCTTCATTGCTTCTTTTAATTTCCCAATTTCTAGTGTTATTTCGCCAAATCTCTCCTCATTCTTCTCGATATTCTTTTCAATTTCGCCAAGTCTTTCTTCATTTTTGTCCACTTTGTCTGCAATAACATCTATCTTGGTGTTAATCACGCTTACGATGTTAGCTTTCTTTCCTCTTGGGTTTTTTTCATTTTCTAATATCTTCCTTCCTGTCTCTCTCTGACCTGCCTTCATTTCTTTTAAGTTAGAGTTCATATCCATCATAGCCGCCACAGTTGGTTCAAATTTATTTCAGATTCACTTTTTCTTTCTTCTCTTGCTGGCTCTTTTCGCCAACCGCCTTAATTCGTTCACTTATTTCAGGCGAGCTCTCATCACTCACTTCTCTAATACTTTGTTCACTCTCCATAGCGTCTCTAAGTCGTTTCACTAACTCTTCTTTCAGACCAGTTGTAGGCAAGCCCCGATTCGATAACTGTTCTCGCAATTCTATAACACGCAGTCCAGACACCGATTCAATATCGAAGTCAGCCATTTCATTTATCTTCGCTACTTCAATCCACTTTTGTAACGAATTTCACTGTTGGGTTCAGGGATTGAATAGACTTTAATCAGGACAGCGATAAAACAGTTCTTTATTATCAGCCCAATGAAGAATACAATGTTCAGAAAGGCATAAGAACAGCCGAAGTCACAGTAATACAACACAACAGTAACACAACGCAATGTACTGATCCAGCGCGG
>BMAO01004085.1:0-46056 GCA_019973975.1 Trichonephila clavata
AGATAAAGACCATGACTTAAATAATTTCCAAAGTATACCAGAACTCACTTGTGAAGAGTATAGAACCCATAACTAACTAGTTGAGGAAAACTACTGGAGCCAATATGAAAGGACGTTTATGAAGTATCTATTAAAAATAATCCATAGAATAAAGACACACTCTCAGTAGTAGGAAAAAGTATCGCCTTTTAAGGCACTTTAATTTGAGCAATGCCCCCTTTTTGTGTTGAACCAGCTAGAAAGCAATTTTTCACAAGGGCTATAACCAGTTTTTAGTCTGAAAGAAGGTTTATTTTTAAACATATTTTTTCGGAACCAGATTGATCCCAGAGCTTTTCAGAGAGACAAGGTCAGGAATTTATGAGACACATTAAGAGATGTCTAACTGTATCAATTTATGATGACCGCATTTTATAAAGCTAATTCTCTGTATCTTAAAAATTAGGTCAACGATACCTTCTTGAAATGCTCGATAATATCATAGCGCAAAAATTTGAAGATCAAAGAATATTCGCAATAAATAAATAAAAAAAGAGAGCATAACTGTTTATTTAGACACTATTGGAGTTTCTTGTGATCTTTCAGCAACATTTTATGTATTAATTTTATTTTAAAATTTTGTTTAACGCTGAGTGTCAAAAAACTGGCTGTACTTTAATTTCTGGAGCACAGTGTATGTTGGAAATCACATGAACTTTTCACAAAATTACTGGATATCTACTGAAAGTACGTGATTATAAAGAAAATTATTGTGTTTAAATTTTTCTGTGTTCACTACAAGCAAAACTAAAAACATATAATATAATGTAAACATATAACAATGAAATTTGTAGTATGTGATATGTGTAAATGTTAATTTTACACTTTTTTATGCAAAGATAATAGAAATAATCGTTAGAGTAGCAACAGGGGTCTTGAAGTTTAACGGAGGCATGCAATCTTGAAGTAGACATACTGTATGTGTTTTAACGGAAATCTTATTCATATATCTCTGAAAACCTCTCTTTTTTTGCTACCTATCTCTATGTCCTTTACTCGGCAATATTATTCTTAGCTAAAAATATGTGCCTTTTTAATTTTTTAAAGACTTAATGATAATGCATTTGTTTTTTTACCATAGCATGCAATTTTAAAGGTTCATGGTTTTATATTATAATCAATCAATTATTTTATAAAGCACACTTACCGAGCCAAAATTCTCTTTTCAAATTTCCAAATCCATCCTTGTAATCTTTCCAGGTTTTATCAAAATAATTTTGAGCATTTCCAAAATCTCCACGCCTTTGTATACCTAAATATTCTGGAATATTAGCATCGTATAAATACAAAATAAATATTTATCACAGAAAATTATGAAAAAAAAAGAAAAATTATCGAGAGAACTCCGTGTACCTATTCAGAATAGGAATATAAAACTTAACAACCACATTTAGAAATACCACTTATCTGGCTCTCCTCTCCATCTCAATATCTTAGAGGAAAGAAAACGCAGAGCAAAAAGAAATGTCTTATGAAATAATTTTCTCAAAAAATAAAAACAGATACAATTATTTTCAGTTAAGATATGAGAAACCAGAATCCTTACCCTTTTTATTTAGAGACATGCATATAGATTTGCTAGAATACTCATTTGAATAGAGAAAACGATATTCTTAGAATCAATGATAGGTAGTTTAAGAGTATGTGAATTATTATCAGTATAACTTCAAGAACAACGTACATAAAGTACTGTATGTTAGAAATATAAATAAAAAAACGTTCATTTGTAACACCGATAATGGAACATTTTTAAAAAATTGGCTTACGTTTTCTGATTGCGACTGATAAGAATATGGTTATTTATAAAGATTGATATAAGGATGCATAAAAAGATATTGTTTTGAATAAACGATGAGCAGATTTTAAAATAAATATTAATAGCTGTGATAAATGGTTATCTACAGTTAATACTCAAAAGTCTTATTCGAAATAGTTAATATTAAATAAAGTTGAATTCTAAACTACATAAGTTGTGCCATAAGTTCTGATCCAAAAATTTTAGTTCGTCTGTTGTTACTCAAACGCAGTAGACGATTTTAAACATCACCGTTGGAGATCATTTGCGATATTTTTCAAAAAATGCAGCCTCATTCATGTATGTTGTTCCAAATCAGCCAGAGCTTTAACATAATAGGGCACATAGGAAACAGATTTATTCAGAAGTTATTTTTGTGCATCAAAAAAAAAGAGCTCGTTAACGATTTTTAAGGCTGTTAAACATTTAGTCATCAAAAAATTATTCATTCATAGAACAAATAAGATATCTTCTGAGACCCATCGCATTCTAGATAGTACTAGAAAAGATTGTCCGCACTTGGGAAGAACATCAGCTTTCGTCAAAACAATTAGGAAGAGAATTTTCGTAATTCTCGTAGAAAAAGAAGAATATTTTTGCTAACAAAATGGACGGATTAAAAAGAACAATGAATCACATAGTAAATAAAGACCTAAGGCTAAGAGTTTTCGAAAAATAAACGGCCATTTTCATGCAAAATAATTAAAGCACCAGATGTGCCTTAAAGCAAAAGAAAGGTACTGCGTTACACTCCCAACGGCCACAGAATTCTGCTTACCGAGAACAGTTTTGATATTGAATGCTCTTTCGCGATCACTAGAATTACTGTACGCACAAGAAATGCCCAAGAAGCCAAAGAGAAAAATGCGTGCAGAGAGCTCAACATCCGGCTCTTATAATGGTTTTGTGGGGTATTAACTATAAAGAAGTTTCAAAGATTCATTTTTGCCAGAAAGGAAAGAATCTTGGAACCAATAGTGAAGCCTCTCTACGTAAATCTGTTCAATGTGAAAACAATTAGATCTTTCAATTGGACTCTGATTCTGATCTGAAGGCAAGAATGACTCAACGGTGGTTGAAAGAGAATGTACCCCCCGGATTTAGCAAAGAACAAGAATCGGAATTCTAGCCTTCTGGATTTAAATCCAATCAGCTACAAATTGTGGTCAGTATTGGTGCCAAAGGTATGCTAAAAAACGGCATCCCAATTTGAACGGTCTTAACGTTCTCGAAGGAAACAACGAGAGAAATACCCATGGAGGTTGTGTATATCTCGACTGATGAGTGAGAAGAGATTTAAAACCTGTGTGAAGTCAAGATAATTTGAATAAATGGTACGATATATTAACTTTAAAAGGATTTAGTTTTAAATATACTTCCCGCCGTTTTTTAACTTTAATACCTTTATAATTGTATCAGAACGTATGGCATGACTAGGTAATTTCCCTTAAAAACTATTTTTAGCTATTATTTTGTTAACGGAATTGTGGAGTATAGAGATTCTGGAAAAGATTCTCCTTGAATTTGAAGTAAGTACTATGTTAAGCTGTGTAAGGTTCTATTCGCGATTCTTATTAGTCCTCTAGGAAAATATATTTATAGCGTTATATGATTATAAAACCACTTTCTGTAAAGGAATCGTTATTTATGTTATGATAGTTGCTGTTTAAAATCAAGTGAAGAGGGAAGTTAGAGAAAGTTTAGTGATTGTTGTCATACGGAGTTAAAGAAGGAAACTGAGGTTCAAGATAAATGATCCGAAGAGGGTCAGTTTAGGATGCTTAGTACTACTGAGGATCTACTTTGCACGATAAGTATTGAATTAATTATTGTAGATAGTTAAATTAGTAATTCACCTTGTGGTGGTCTATACGAGTTTTCACAAATTCTTTTTTCCCTTTCAATCAAAATATTTATTTCAACCAACCTTCATCGAGAAACCAAACGTAATTTATGTAAATAAGGAATATTATATAAATTCGGTTTTCGCGAGTTGAAGGGAGCTAAGTAAGAAGACGTGAGAAGTCATGTTAGGTGAATTAAAGTAAAGTGAAGAGAGCGAGCGGTCGACACGTAGTTGTTGACAAGTTAAGCGAGCTTGATACGTTCTGATGTGCGCAACGACAAGCGGATTAAAAGTATTGAAATTCATTATTACGGAGCGGGGAGTCATCGTCAATTCATCCAGTTAAGATAGTGCCTGAAATACGCGTTGAAGGAACGGAAGCATTAAAACAACAGGTACTGTGATTTCGATTAAGTAAATTCTGATTATTAGTGTGAGGCGTAGTTGTAAATGTACGCGTTTAAGCTATCTTAGATTCAGTTGAAATTCTGTAATATTTTCCCCGCTTGTATTATATCTCACCTCTGCACCCTACTCTCGTTTATATACCTTAATTAGTATTTGTTGTGCCTGTTATTAAATATTGATAAGAATCAATAAATCAGTTGAATGGAATAATGTCTTTGATCATTTAAGTCCGCCTACACATCTAGCCGGGTTTTCAGATAGACAGGAAGGTATTAATGTTAGGGGGGGGGCTACAGGTCACCACAGCCTGACGGCTCCCCTAGTTTAGGTCGGATTTAGATACTGATTTGATAGTCATATATATAATAAAAGTTTTTATCACTTAAAACGTATCCTTCTTTGGTACACCCTCACAATTCCACAGGCGAGAGATTTCCCTGCTATTCCTTAAAAGTAAATTTACATAGAAAACTCTTCAGTAGTAAAAATTAGAGTCCTCGTAATGTTATTAAATATATTTTCAATAGTTTATATATAGGATGTAAACTAAAATATTGGATCTAAAATAACATCTCTATCTATAAACGTAATGATTTGACCTCGACACAGAAGATTGAAAAGTCATACTAGCACAACTCAAAAATCTTTAAAGCATGATTTAATTTCTTTCCAGCAATAATAAGGATTTATGTGATTTTTTTTTCAAAAAAATCAAACTCACTGTCCATCCTCCTCCTGCGGTTTCCATGTCGCAGTAGACCTCCAAAGATTCGTATTTAGAAACTCTGCTCCTCGGCCAAATGGTGTAGATGCCGCTCTCCGTGTTTCCGTTATCCAGAACTTCTCCACAATCCATGGGTTTCGTGTGATTTTTGCCTTAAAAATTCATTAAATATAGTTTTATTTCATTAAATATAAAATTTTAATGACTGAAAGAACAATGAGTTAAAAGTATTTTACTAAGGTTTCAAATAATTGGTATAATATTAATATCAAAATATATCCTCCTTTGAGAATAAGTCTTCTTCCACTCGTAAGTTGAATTTGAATTTCCTCCAGTTAGGATAACAATTTTTTTTAAAAAATTCCTCCCAAGCTGCACTTTTTAAAATATTTCATTGATTATTATTTTTACCTATTTTTATATTAAATATTTATATTGTAACTGCATTTCCCTCTTCAAATATTAACAAATTTAACAAAATTTCGGTACTTACGTAGTATTTATTATGTCGACCGATTTCACCTAGCGAAAAGACATTGCCAATTCAGAATAAAATCGCCAAGGGCTGTCGTCCTTATTATTACAGTGTTTGAACGTGCGCAGAAATGGTATCCAGGATTGGCTGCGATATTTGGTGACGTCTTTTGGTTTGACGAAGTTGATCGACGGATAAAATACTTAAGTACCAGAATTTCACATATATTTGTGTTGAAAAATCTCTTTTAATTCTTTAAATACACAAATATGATTGAAAATCTCAATGAAATGGAGTACTAAGACATCCTCCTATTTCTACGACTAAAACAAATCAATTCTTTTTACTACAACAAAAGAATGTCCACATGGATTTAATTTTGGTGTCAATTTTAAATATTTAAAAAGCTTTAAATTACAGAATGGTAAGTCGTTTTTAGAGATTTTCCAGCTCTGATACAGTAAAATTTCGCTTTTGCGTATGAAAAAGAGTTTAATATTTAAAAGTTTGACTTTCAAAAGTGTGTAATAATTAATAAAAGACGAAGAGAACCCGGATAGCAATGTTTTTTTATCTAGGATATGAAACACATCCAAAATTGTATTTTATAAAAAAAATCCTTCCATTTCCCTCAACAGTCATTTATTCTATTTTAATTTGAAAATGACTATTACTCCCTGTTAATATATAAATGCAGTTAAAATTTAAAATTTCGATAAATAATTATCAATTTATTTTTGAATGTTATGTGTGCAAATAAAATTTACTAATTTTTTTTTTATTTTTATGATAATATTGCGAGTTTTAATATTTTTCTCTTGACAAGCACTTCTGTCAACTGTCATCATTTTAATTCCTTCATACAGAGTCCCGAAACTCACCATCAAAAAGGTGATAGGAGAAACCATATCAATTCAGGGGAAAATTTTGAAAAAATTCCGAATCACTTACGTATGATTAACATATTTTTGAAAATGTGGAAAATTTAAACCCTCCATCACACATCATTACGTACTATGATCATACATTTCAAAATTTACAAGGTGTTTTTCACTAACCTGATCTTCATCACTGTGCTATTAATTGCAGTTGCAAACCTAGTAAAAACTTTGCTGGTTTAGTCAAAATTGAGGTAGTTTGTTTGAGAAAATGATTTCACCTAATTCTCTGACTCTCCATAAAAAAAACATAACATAGGCATGTTATTTTAAAAGATAACTCATTTAGTTTAAATTGCAACACTTGGTACTTTTCTATTTTTATCTCTTACAATTATTGCCAATTTCTTTTCTTTTCTTTGTTTTTTTTTACATTTTCATTTAAAAAAAACCAAGTACAAGAAAAAAAATGCCTGTGTACACTCAAATATCCTGAGAAATGGAACAATAAGAACACGCGTGGAATGTTGCTGTTCGATACGAGTAAGAAGGATAGAGACTTCGATGCGTAGTAATTGTTATCATTCTGCGCTTTGTGTTGTAATAGTATCATTACCTTTCTTGCTATATTGTTCTATTTTTTTATTGGCCACCGCACGTGTTCTGATTGTCCCATTTCTTAGAATGTTTAAGTGCACACAAGTATTGTTTTGGTATTTGATTTTTAAAAGGAAGTCTTTTTTTAACAAAAAATTAACCGGATGCACCCAACAACGTTCAGACTTATTCTTCATTCCCCAGATTGCATTGTTGTTTCCAGTGGCGTAACGCACCCCCCCCCCCCGAATCACGAGGGGGCGGGCAGGATTCTATGAGAGCTCAAAGCCTGTGTTATATTATGGTTTCGCAATCCTTTGTAAGATCGACCTGCGGTCCAAAGCCTTACTTTGCAGGAGGGCCCTAATATTCACTGCTACGCCCACGGGCTGTTTCAGCTTGTTTGTTCACTGACCTGATCGAACAAGTCTGGTTGATGGTATGAAAATGACTGGGGTGGTAAACAACAGCCACTGTTACACTAAATTAATTTTAATGGAGGATGTAGTATGGGTTCTAACCTTAGCAAGACATCCAAATACTTTTTAATTTAAATGCCGAGATGTGTTACAGCAAATAATGTCAGCCATGGTGACAATTCTCAATACCGATTTTGTCTCATCTTCCACACCACTCATAAAACTGAATTTTCAATCATTTTCTCCTTGCAATGGGTGTATTACCTCTCCATCGAATGACTTGACACTTCTGGTCTTTTTTTTGGTGTTGCTAGCAGTGTAAATCTGCCAATAGCATGTCTCTCTATATCATAACATTCAGTTTTAATACTTAAAAAGCTATATATTTCAATATTGTCTCATATATTTTTTAATTTTTCATAAATAGTTTGTTTGCATCAAATAAATTTATATCATTATATATATGTTTATAGAATTTGCATAACTTTATACTCAGTTAAAAAGCAAAATTTCCAACTTAAATATTGTATGCGTAATAAATATTAAAGAATTATAAAAAAAAAATACAAAATAGTTTAATACATTAAACTTACATATTTTCTGTTCTGCATTAATATTTGAAGCGGAAGTGAAACTGAAGTCGGATGAAATAAACAGCAGTACAGCTACCAAATAGAAGGTAATCTTCGTCCTAAATCATTAAAAAAAGATAAATGTATTGTCGTGCCCCTGTCCTATCTTGGACTGGGTTCCCATTGCCCGGCGTGCCTGGTGTAGAAGGAAACATATTATCACCAACGAAAGCCATAATTACAAATATTTATTAACAACACACAAATAACAATTACAAGTTCAAATTACAAGTAGAAACCCTGGAGTGATTATTCAATTCCCTAGATTAATCCTGATACACAACTCTAACATTCAATTCTAACCTTTAAATCTAATATTCCCTACTAAGTAATCTCAGCTATCAGAATTGACAAAGGAGACGAACCCTTACTAACGTCAGGTCGGTACTAAATCTAATCCCTTTGATTACTTCAATGATTAACAATATCAAATACTATCTAATACGCGCTAAGCTCGCTAGAGAGATCCGTAGACGATACTTACAACTAGTTTGGCAAATCCTTCTCCTTCTACTTTCTTACTAAATCTAGACTTTATATAGTCAAATTCATTAGCATATCACTATCTCGTGTTTTTCCCGAGGAGGCTGTGAAATAGAATAATTGCTGGCCCCACAGTTACCCAAGAGGATTAATGGAAGATTGACGCGGATAGACCCGTCACAGTATCTCATCTGCAAAAACTGCGATTTATATTATTTATTTATAAATGTGTGAATTTATCAAAAAGATATGTTTTTGTTTAATTTTGTATCTATTTATCTATACGTTGATGTAAGTAAAATACGCGCAATACATGCTTTTAAAAAAAGACTATGCTATGTACTTATTTATCTGTGTTGTTAAGCAGAAGACATTCTCTCATTATACTATTTAATTCATGATTTACGGCTGTATGCACCATTTACTGAACTGAACTGTGAAACCCGGAGTTAAGTAACCAAGGTCAAAAAAAAGTAAAACACCGATTTAAAACTTCAGTTCACCATTATTTTTTTTAACTCCGATTAGTAAACTGCAAGTTTGGGTTACTGATTAAATCTCATTAGTCGAAATCATACTGTCTCAAAAAAGAATATATTCACCCAGAAAAAAACGAGCCACTATGACAAAACTTGACATTTTTTTAGTGTATGAGGAGATAAACAATTGCTTACAAATTTAGAAGAACAGATTGTTTTAATAAGAACATATGGTATGAAAAAGTTTACAAATCAGTAAGTAGTAAATCCACCTCTGACAGCTATACAAGCAAAAACACGGCATGGCATCGAATCAATGAGGTCACCTATGGCCTCCTGCTGAAGATCATGCCATTATCTTTGCAATTGGGCAGTTAAATCACAAGTATTCCGGAATGGCGGTAGTTGCTTTCCAAGAACGTCTCAGACGCACTCTAATAGTGAGATGTCTTGTCACCTGGAAGATCACTACAGTGCGTCATATCTTTGAAGATATTGATGGGAGAGTCATGCAGTATATTGAAAAGCGTTGTCTTGCTGATAAATGGCATCTAAGTGATTTGATAGCAAAAGTAGTACGTTAAAATCTCGTTCACATAACTGCATGCCGTCAAACTGTGCTGAAAGACGACTAGAGAGGATCTGTATCCCAACAAATCGCTCCCCATTCAATTACACCTTATTTGACAGCAAATGCCGAATTGGACCGGTGGCCTGGCCACTTCCACACGCGAATGCATTGACCATCAGCATTGAGACTGAAGATCATAACCTCCAGTTGGTTACACTCCAGCTAGAGCGAAGTCGGCGAAAATCCAATGGACAGAGCCTATGAAATGAGAATAGTGGTAGGCGTCATAATTGTCATCGTCTCCTTATATCTTCATTGGACAGACGCCTCTGAATGATTTCTCTTAATACCTCCGGATATCTGGAAGGAGGTTAATGGCATCGAACCGATTGTAGTGACGTTGTTGGTGAGCATTTGACCTCTCTTATGATTGCAAGATCATCGCGCATATTTGTGTTTTTGGGACTCCCTGACCATCCGCGACGGTAGACTATATTCCTTCCGGGATCCATTGTTGCCAACACCGAACAACTACCATATTGCTTCGACCAAGGTAGCGACGATAGGCCTGTTTGACCAACCTGCTACTAAGAGGCTTACTTTACACCCCCTCTCAAAGTCTGACACCTATTCGTAGAGTTACCGAGGTTTCTATAGTTAGAACACCGTCCGTCGAAGTCGACAGATTTGTTTGAATAACCCTATGGCACCATCAAACAGGCTTTTAAACATTTCCATCTGCTCTTCTCATACATGCATAGTGCACTTACCCTTGTCTCATAGGTGCTTAAATTTTAATCATTTGTTTATCTCTTTCCAAACTACATTCATGCCAAGTGTCATGATAGTAGCTCGATTTCCTCTGGGTGCATATACTTTTTGTGACAGATTGTATATAAACCCCGTGACATTGACTGATTTATTTACTTTTTTAATTTCGCAAAAGGAAAATATATGACCAATTTAAAAAATGTCGCCAAATGCTGTCATTGTTACTATTCTCTTTTTGAACGTGTGTGGTAACAGTTTCCACTATTGTGTGTACATTACAGCGTTTGGCGACAACTTCTCATTTAACGTAGCTGGTCGATGGTGCAAACGCAGGAAACGTTTCTTCTTACTTTCTTCTCTCTTCTAGATTTCAGTTGTTCCATATAATCTAACTGAGTAAACGACTGAATTTTCTTAATTTTATTCATCGTAAGATCTGATATATATCAAACATAAAACTGTTTGAAAACAAACAAAAAATCGCTTGTTGCACGAGCAAGGTTAAATATAACCCAGCTTTGTGTCAGGTCTATATTTCAAAACTTGAATCGGTTTCGGAGAAGGAGCCTGAGACGGTGAAATGAGCTCTGGAGAGACCTAAGTTTTCTTCCTGTGATTGCAGGTCCTATTAACAGTGAATACCGCGAAAACATGAGCACACTCCTCTAATATTATTTAAAATAAACTATTCATATTTTGGCATATATGGAGTACAAACTATTTTTCAAAATAAAAAACTGCATAAAAATCAATTTTAATATTATGATTGTAGAAGTTCAGTTTTTAAATATTTTTAAGATGGAAATATTTTGTTCATAAATTTTTCATAAAATGTTTTTTACTGGTTTTTTTAAAGCTTTCTTTTGATTAATTTAAATGAAATCTGTTATAAATTAAAACTCAGATATACAAAAGGATGCTTCTAAAGCTGTAGCAATATTTTTCACAACTAAAATTTGGTATTATTAAGATTCAAAAATGAAAAAAAAAAATTATGAATAATTATACAGACCTTTTTTCAAGAATAACATTTATACGTTATTTATTTTGAATTTTTATTATAGTTCCATATAAAGATTGATAATCAATTATTTGAAAATTAATTAATCAATTGTTGCAAATTGAAGCAAGATGAAAGCTATTGGCAAGAGACCTCGTGATTTTGATCCATTTTCAAGTGTGTTCAAGTTGCCATTTTCTTTAGTTTTTCCGTCATAAAGTGTTTTAAACATTTAAATAATAAAGCAAGAGATTGGTTTTTTGAATTTAATTTAATAAAATTAATTTCAATTGCTTACAAATTGCATTATAAAAATTATTTAAATTATTATAAAATTCTACCTTATGTATATACAATTAACGCATAAAAAAAGTATATGTTTTTACAAATAAAGTTGTTATTTTTCTTGTTATAGCAGTGCTTCTCAAACTTTCAATATTTACGACCCAATTTTCAAGCATAATTTTCATCACGCCTCCCCCCCCCCTACCATACAATAACAATATATTGAATTCAATAATAATTTACTTGGACGCTAAAGCTACAGTATGACTTTAATTATAAACCGTACAAGTTAACAAGATATTAAAGTGTTTGCATATAATGTACTTGACAAGCCCATAGAGTTATTCGTAACTACACTCATGTCCATCAATTAAGGATAATTCAGAATCACTCAGAAATTGAGCTCCAAAATAAAAATTTCACCTGTAGAATTATCACACACATCTTGAATAAATATATGCAAATTACAGGAAACCACCAGATGGCGCGGATAGTACGTTACAATGACGAGATTGTAAGATAGGGGTATATAAGGAATGGTGACAAAGAAGTAAAATTGTTCTCAAGCGCTTTAAAACCCTTTCAGTGCAATAACCGCATAGTTATGGCACAAAGGAAGCATTTGGAAGATTTTTTACGTGGTAGAATAGGACGACTGGAATGTGGACGTACCCAGCTGGAAGTATCCGAGGAACTTGGAACCACCCAGAGTGTCATCTCCAGGCTTTGGCGACGATTCCAAGATGATGGTAATGTGAATACATGTTACAGCACAGGTCGCCCCCGAGTTACAAAACCGAATGAGGACCGGTATTTGACAGTTACTGCCAAAAGAAACAGACGGAGCACAGCATCAGACCTATCTCGTCAGCTCTCTTCAGCTACCTGTACGACAGTTTCAAGGCAGACCGTGTACAGACGCTTAGGGCACATTGGTCAATATGCTCGTAGGTCTGTCAGATGTGTTCCCCTTACCGCAACTCACTGTCGCCTGCGATTAACCTGGAGTAGAGAGCATGCATTGTGGACACCGCAACAGTGGTCTTGTGTGATGTTTTCCGACGAGTCCAGGTTTAGTTTCCAGTCTGATTCTCGCCGGACTTTCATATGGAGAGCGCCAGGTACCCATTACCACCAAGAGAACACCATTAAACGACACTGTTACGTTGGTGCAGGATGGCTCGTTTGGGGAGGAATTATTCTTGATTCCAGAACTGACCTGCATGTTCAGAGTGTAACGATGACAGGCCACATCTATCGGGATGTCATTCTGGAACAACATGCACATTTGTTTCGGGGCGCCATGGGTGCTGTATTTCTGTTTGAGGATGACAACTCCCGTCCTCACCATGCAAACATTGTAGACGAATGCCTTTAATCGGAGGATATCACGCGTATGGATTGGCCAGCATACTCCCCGGACTTGAATCCAATAGAGCATGTGTGGGATATGCTTGGCCGCCGAATTGTAGCCCGTCAACCCCCTCCCACCTGTCTACCGGAACTTCGGAGGGCATTGATTGATGAGTGGTGTAATATTCCCCAAGATCAGATTGATAATTTGATACTCAGCATGCATAGGCGTTGTAAGGCCTGTATTGCATCGTCCGGGAGACATGCTCCGTATTAACCATCATACAAACCATGCTATACTGTTTTTTGTAAATAGGTTCTTTTTTAAAATTTGCTCCAGGGAGTAAGAATCGCAATTTTTATTAATTATGTCAAACATATAGCATCTATTTGCTCTTTACTTTTGTTTAATAAATAGACTTTACAAATAAGTCAAACTTGTTTTGCTTCTGTCTCTTTCTTTGCCTGAACTTCATTATCCTTAATTTATGGACTCGAGTGTATTACATTTGTTCTTAACTTAGTATTGTTAAATTATTTATCAAATACATTGTTTAAAGTACTGATACATTTATAAGTGTTTTATATTAGTGCAAATCGGTATTCTATTTTTTATTATGTCAGAATGTATTTTGTTTTGCTTCCCTTCCGTAAATTAATAATTTTTTAAATATTTTTTGTTTCCAATTTTTGGATATGCTCAAGCCCCCTACCTAGGTTTATCACGTCCCCCAGGGGGCGTCCCCCACATTTTGAGAAATGCTCTGTTATAGTCTTTTAAGAAAGCTATTACTAGTTTATTTTAACTTTGATGCTCATATATATATACTGAGGCTATTTATCTATTACATTTAAATTATTTATTGAAGTTTATATTATTTTTGAATTAGAACTAATGTTTTTAATATTTTCTTGTTTTTATATCACATAAATGTGTGTATCCAAATTAAGTTGAAAAATTAAAAACTAACAACTTAAGGCAACTAAAATCTTACTTAAGGTTCAATGGTCTTTTGGGTCTTGTCTGACTCCGTCAGAGAGACTGAGGATTAGCCACAACACACAACAACAACAAAATCTTACTAGAATGCTGTTTAATTAAGTAATTATATTAATTAATTAATTAAACGTTTTGGATATAAGAATTTTGAAATTTTTATTAATAAAGAAATTAAAATTTTTCGTTCTATACACAATTTATTTTTTCAGAAATGTTCATATACAATGATATTTATTAATAATTTTTATTTTGTAATTTTAGAATAAAAATATTTTATTGATTGAATAAATAATAAATCGAGTATTTAAATAAATAATTAAAATAATAAATCGAACATTTACTTCATTAATGTTTTGAAGCACGTGATTAGCATCATAAAACTAATTTCTTAAATCAAAATGATTCAAAAATTTCTGAGAAGTTATAATTCGTAATTTCAAATCAAAATTTATTTTAGCAATTGAGATAAAAATCTATTAATAATAATAGTAAATAATAATGATTTAACAATATTTAAGAACTGAATAACTTACTTCGAATACGGAGTAGAAAATATACTATAACCATATTCTTTCATTTTAATTCCTTTAAATAATTAATTAATCTTTTTAGTTAATTAACTTTTTATTCATTATATAATTTTTTTTGAAAGTAAAAAATTTAATTTTTTTTACAATGAATGTAATGAGAAATCGAATATCTTGAAATATTAGGCTTGACTTCGTTCACTATCTTACATTTCATTTGTGAATGTGATGTGCAGAGGACTCAAATATTGTCTTAAAATAAATTTATGATTTTTTTAATAATGGACAAACGAATTTCTTCGTTTTTTAAACGTTTACTTTCATCAAATTCCCTTCATCAGATTTTCTCATTAAAATTCAAACTGGAAAGCAAAAGTTTTAATTTTTTTCAACATAAAAATGCCAGCAAATATTACTTTCAATTATTTCTAAAGAAAAAACATATGCAAAAAAGGGATCTTTTTAAATCTAAGCATTTATCAATTAAACTTTCATTGTTTACAAAATCTCTCAAGGTTCAAAGTCAAAGGTGTGGAATTTGGAGAATGGGATGAAACTCAAGTCTCGTCCTCGTCACTTGAACATAATTCAAAATGATGGTATTCATGTTGCTTCTAAGTGAGACGTTAATAAATCAAAAAAATTATTTATTAATCAATGAGTTCATTGTTAAAAATATTTTTAATTAAAATGAAATGATTCCGGTTGTTTTTAAAGATTATGTGAATCATATGATGTTCACAATCCAGAAGGTTTATTGAAAATTATCAATAAGAATTATCAATAGAAATATAAAAGAAAACTTGGGAGGAAAAAGAATATTTAAAAGAACTTTAAGGAAATAGAGGATAACACACTATGACATGTATCTATAGATTATCATTGATTTGAATCAACACAATATTAAAATTTTTTAAAGGACAAATTTTTGGTACTCACATGGCTTAAAACATTAGCTGAAACAATAAAACAAACATAACAGAAAAAGAACTGAACCCGTTCACTTCATTTTGTCTTTCTTTTATCGATCAAAACGCAATTTATTAAGATATTTATCTAAAGTCACGTGATCGAATAACTGATACTGATACCAATTTAGTTGTCCGTGCGCCTCTAAATCACGTGTCTGAATGTTCCATTTTTTTTACCATATCACGATGCCGCCTGAGTGATAAAAGTATAGGGAGGTTTCATAAAAAAATCTTAGAAAAAAAATCTGAAAGTAAAATAACAAAATATAATTATTGTTAGAAATAATGTAACGGATTTTATTTCAGATTAAAAAGATAATTTTCTATAACATATAACCCGATTATATATATATATATATATATATATATATATATATATATATATATATATATATATATATATATACTTATGAGATAATAAACTGAAAGCTTTTCATATAATAGCTAGATGTACTGTATAGTAGGCCATGTTATTAAATAAGATAAGTATTTTCCTGATAAGAATATAAGCATCAGATTAATTTTTTAAAAAAATATTACAATGAAATACATGAGATAATATCGGCTGAATAATCGTAAGAATAAATAAAATTAGAATGCTCCAAACCCCCTTACTAGTTTCTGTAGTTCGATTTCCAGAGATCGTACTAATGGGTTGATTGATCTATTATATTGGCAAAATTAATGGATTTCAAGGAAAATAGATTTTTCCATTACACATATAATTTTTTTCTGGTAGGTCATTTGTAATGATGAAACCAATTAAAATATATTTTTATTTTGCTTTTTTTCAATAGTATCACACACGAACACACGCGCAAAACTTTTTTTTAAACTTCTTTTTTTAGAAGTTAAACTTTTTTTAAAAGTTAAACTTTTTTTAAAGAGTTTAACTTTTTTTAAAAAAAGTTTTAAAATAGTAAACTTTTCAATACTGATACAAAATTCAATGTTTTTTGGTTTTTTTTTTCACTTTTTTTAATCGCTGGTGCTCCGTATACTGTTTTTTTCTCAATGCATAAAATTCTTCCATTTTCTGATTAGGGTTCAATTCCATAGTTCTGATTAATTAAGATTTTATTCTCAATTCATTATGTTTTTATTAGGCTTTTCTTTTTAAGTTTATTTCTTTCTTTCTTTTTTTGCGGGTCAATCTATTGTTTCTGCTCCCAGATATACCGGCTCAGGTGTCGTCCGCGTCACTTGACCATGGTTCAAAATTACGCGGACCGTCGCCAAAAGCCCTCGTGTTGCTAATCAGTGAGACGTTAATATTCACTCACTCACTCACCCAGATACACCGGTACGACTATCTATCTTTATATTTTGTATCATATGTTGTATTTACAATATTCCTTTTTAAATGACTTACCGAATTTCAGCCGATCCGTGTATATATATATATATATATATATATATGTGTGTAATAATTCCCATTAATTATTCTTAATAACTTTTAATTACCTTTGGTCCATCCCTTCAGGACCAACGTTTTAGTAATAAGTTAACCAGCCGTCTAACGAGAGGATTTTAAACTACATCCATCCACTCACTCAGATCACGTGATTTTTAGCTGCCTATAAATACCGAGACTCCTGGAGACCAGCTCTCTCTTTCGCTTCTGCTTTTTGTGTCAACATGTAGCCGGCTGCAGTGTGTTTGTGTGTGAGTGTATTGTGTCGTCCCTGTAATATTTTATGTGCTTAAGATGTGGAATAAATAGTTTTAATTAATCACCGGAATGCCTCGTCAATATCATCCAAAGAAACCATCAACAATAGCGATCATGTCAAGAAAAGAAATCATGTCAACGGCCAACGTCGATTACATATATATATATATATATATATATGAGAGTACATTTTTTCTAAGGCATTTACCCGAAACTTTTAGCCTATATATAAGCCACATTAAAAATTCTTTACTTTTCAAATGCATATCCATGAGGGCAAAATTGTTTCTAAGAGGATAAAACGGGTGGAATACTCTGGCCTCCAAAAGTTACGGAACAATTGGTTTTTTGCGCCTTATTTGTAAATGAACGTAGAAACACCAAATTTGGATGACATGTGCACAAAACAGTTATGTATTGACTGCAAGATAGAAATTTATGTAACAAAAATTCAAAAATGATTTACAACAACAAAAAAAGGCAATCTCGCTGGAGAAGTCCATTCTTGGAAAAAATAATCATCCCAGTTTTATATGGTAAAATGTCATTGAAACATAACACAAAAATGGATTTTAACAAGGGATATGCCCATCCCTAGCTTGAATGCATTGGCGGCATCGAATTTCCATGCTGTTAACGGTTACCGAAATTGGAAGCGAAGACCAGACACGGAGAAAGTTTAGTTCCAGCTCTCCTAAAGACCTTGGAGGAGGACTTAAAGCAGCAACCTGTCTACCAAGATAGTCTCAAAATGCTCTGTAAATTTAAGTCTAGAGATCGAGCTGGCCATTTCATTCGCTCGAAACCCTCCACGCGTAATTACGAAAGCCTGATGTATGCATATTTTTTCTCTTACTTATATATATCTGTTCTTTCCTATTAAAAAAGGGTGTTAGCTATTGTTTTTGCATAAATTTGTATAAAGTTCGTTTTTATCATTTATATAAACTATAAATTTTATTGTTATTGTCATTTTTTTAAGGTGAGTTTCGAGAAATATGTTGTTTCTTAACTTTTTGAGGCCAGTGTATTTCCAATTAGACGTAAAATAAAACGCCAGACGCCAATGACGATACTTTTATTTCTCTGATAACCCTACCTGAATTTAACAAATTTTTTTCCATTAATTTGTAATCTTTTACAATATATATGTCAGTCTTACATTATGTGATATTTTTTGTTTGGAAAATTAGAGCCAAGAGAAATTTGTATACGGTAAACTACAAGATTTGGTGTACACAAAAAAGTTCACCCTACTCTTACCCTTTGTAAAAGTGGTCTGCATACTCCAATAACTACAGGTGATCGTGTTTACAGATTTCAATTGCAGTATGGTTGAACAACATTTCTCTGTAAATCAGAAACAAGTTCAAAAGCGGGTGAAAGAACATTTTGAATCATAGGAGATGTCAAAACGAAAAGGAGTAGCGCGTGATCGTCAACCTATGTTTCATGCTTACGAGGGAAAAAATTGCCGCACAATCCCATGCATTTCGACATCCCAATGAGTGATTATGAGTTTTACGAACTACTCAGAAACTCTTAATCTGACACTCAGTTTGAAGGATTCATGTGATTTTTTTTTTTCTTTAGAATAAAAATGCCTTCAACACTCTAAAAGATTAAAACTGCTTTAGTTTGGCTGACGGAAAATGTTTTAAAAAAAACATTTTTCCTATGTTAGGTTTTTTTTTCCATATTAACAAATACTAATATAAGCAGATCCACTTAAGGTGATATAATACCCTAAAAATCATTAAACTGTCGAAAATTTTGTATTAGCTTATTTGATACCGCGAATCTTTATAAACATGCCTGCAAAATTTCAAAGCTTTACCTGTATTTTTATCAAGTTATGGAGCAATATTTGATGCTGGACGGCAACTACCCCACCCACATTTCAGATTATCTGCTAGAAAAGAGCCTGATAAAAAATGAATTAATCATTTTTCTACCGCGCGAAAATGAGACTGACATTATATATGCAGTAACAAATCATTTCAAGAAAGAATTGTGCAATTCATGCAAAAATTCTAGTTTGTGAATTGTTTATTGAAGAACAAATGGATTTGTGGTCAAGATTTAAAAGTTGTGCATGCTTTTTATGATATTATTATGAATGAAATTAAAACTTCAAAACAGATTTTCCCAAAGCACAAATACTAAATTTCGTTTTGATAACTCAGATAATTAAAAATCTAATTCGCCAGAATAGAAAAAAACTCTCCCATTTTTATGTATTTCTCTTATATAAAAGGGAGAATATATCCCATGTGTGTGAAATTCAACACTTTTATTTTTAAAATATTTTACGATGTTTATTTAAACAAATGCACATATGCAGTTCTTAGATTTTGGTATATTTTACCTATAAATTGTTATTTGATTTTGCTTTCATTTGTGTGTAATATTTAACATGCGGAGGCTTTTAAAATCATGGTAATAAAAAGTAAAGGAATAAACATCTTTGTACATGTTGTGCATTAGCTTTGAGCATGGAATTAGCTCTGAAGTGTGTTATTTATTTTTTTTATAACTATTAAGATAAAATTTTATTAAATATTGAACTTTTATTCGTTTTCTTCTATATATTCATTATGGCAGTATACTGTTTAATTGTTCTACATTTGTGCATTTTTTTATGGTAAGCAGTTTTAAATAAGCTAATTAACATTTCATAACAGTTTCAGACTATTCGATGAATATTATATCTTGCTATTCATGGAATGAAAACTTCAAATTCATATATCTCCATGTTGAATTTTTGTACACATACTATCATTCAAAACCCTAAGGCTTTCTTAATAATTGAAGTATGGGTTTGAAACTTTTTATAAATGTTTTGAAAAGTATGTTTTGTAAAACTGTGCGTGGAATTAGCTCTAACATGTTTAGTACTTTTTCTAAAAAATTTCAAAATCAAAATTAATGTTTTTTTGAGAATTTTTGGGAGTTTAACTATAAAAAATAATAATATAAATTAAAGAACAACAGCAGAAAAAAACCTATGCACAGTTTTATGTAGTATATTATAAGGTACTTGGAAAAAACTTTTTGAAAGAAAAGAGACATATTTAAAAAAGCCTTAGGAATTTAAAAATTGTTTTAAAAAGCTAAAAAAATTTAAATTTTACAAACATTTTGCAAAAAATTAAAAAAAATTTGTATGGAATTATTATTAAATATTAACCTTCATAAAATACAATTAAAACAAAATGTCAAATATTAAAAGTAAAAAATATTGTGAAGATGGTACCATATCGCCTTAAGGTATCCGACTACCCTAAAATTGTGAATATATAAATTTAATCCTATACGTAAACTTGAATATCGGTCGGTAAATATTAGAAAATTTAGCCCAAAAACCAATGCTTCTCTGGTTATTCTATTTTAATACACGGTTTCAGCAAAACATATTCTTCATACCTTTTACTTTTCCAGAATGGTATGTGTATACATGATGCTTAAAATTATTTTTATGATACATTACATGTTCACGGGATTAAGTGGTAAAATTTTCAGCAGGTGAAAATTATTTTTTTTTCTTTCTTCGATTTGAAATTCTTAGTTTTTTCAAGGTTATTAGAGTAATTATATAATTAAAGAATCTTAGTGTATAATCTGGCTTATATCGCGCTTTTAACACAAAAAATAAGATCGAAATTTAGGGGTGAGCGATATGTTCCAGGTATAAAAATGATAGCTTTAAAAATAAAAAAAAAATAGATGAGCACATAAAAGAAATTAGACATCTTTATATGTAAAAATACTGTTTATTTAAAACAAATGGCATACCTTATAAACTTAAACGTTTGTAGTTCTAGAAGTGTACTGTTTTTTTCGAAAGCCTTGTAATATCTAGAAAAAATTACTTCAAAACATAAGAGCATTGCTCACGTGTATTTCATTTTTCTTCATACAAAAAGGGTTGCGCGTTATACGGCAAATAGTCCTCAAGCTAAAAAATGTAGCTTGAAAGTATAGATGCGCGTTATATGCCAATAACTACATAAAATGTACCATTTTATGTAGTTATTTATTATAATAATAATAATTATTATTTTGCCATTAATCGCCGATGAGGAATATACTTTTTTTTCTTAAACATTTAAAAGTAGTTTTTTTAAATAAATTCTTTTTATCAGATTTAGTTTTTAGTTGCTTAGTTGCTCTAATACTTATTCTTGATATATAACAATGGATTGAGTTTTCGCCAATTTTATTCGAATTAAATCTCGCTCTGTTTTTGCTTTAGTTTAATTGGGTTATGTTTTTAGCTTATAAGTCATTTTTATATTTTGTCTCTCAATACATATCAATAAATAAATAAATATTTCATCATTTTGTGTATACATTAGCTGCATTTCCCCCGTATTATTTAGATTGCAAATTTTGTGTGTTTGCTAATATTTACTGTACGTGTATGTATATATATGTATATATGTGTGTGGGGGGCTTTATGTATTTGTATTTTGAAAATCTTATTATGATCATGTTCCCAAATTTTCCCCACCGAATAATTTTAATTACTGACTACCTCCGTTTTCTTGCATGTGAGGAAACTTGTATTTTGTTCTGTATTTATTGTATTTGCATCCATTCTTGTTTCTTTTCCCTTTTGATTCCGATTTGTGCCTGTATCTTTCTACTTGAAACTTCCGACCACAATTGATTGAGTATTGGTTTACGTTTGTAAGTCTTGTGTTATACTTGTCGGCACACAAGGAGTCTACCGAGAATCTCAAAAGAAAAAATACATAGAAATAACTTCAAATACATTACCAAGTAAAAGATGTAAAAATAATCTATTGACCATAAAAAACGGCTTTGAACGCGCACTGGTTTATAATGCGGCCCTATACTTTCAAAAGCTACATTTTTTTAAAAAATTTTAGGCATATTCGCCGTGTAACGCGCATTCCCTCTTTACGAAGAAATCGGAATGTACGTATGCAATCCTCTTACGTTTTGAAGTCGTTTTTACGAGGTATTACCCCATTCTTTTGAAAAAATAGATACATCTAGAGCTACAACTCTTTAAGTTCATAAGGCATGTTATTTCTTTTAAATAAACAGTACTTCCATACATGTAGAAGTCTAATTTTTTTAATGCTCATCTCATCTCTTTCTTTTTTTTTTCTTTTTTTTTTGAAGGTATAGTTTTTATACCAGACGTATAACGTGCGCCCTTAAGTTTTGGTCTTAATTTTGTGTTAAAAGGGCGCGTTATACGCAAGATTTTACTGAAAAGTGTTTTAAAAACAGTGATTTAATATTACTAAAAAAATATCTATATTTCAGCAACGGAAGATTATTTTTCTGCATTCATTTTATTTTCATTTTTTGCATTCCATTCGTAATGATATGGAATATGAAGCATTAGAGAATTAGGTGGTAGAATAGCTCCTTTGGAATATAAAACAAATAGGAATCTCTTACAAAAATAAAATTACATTAATGTATTAAATTTTCAACTATGGCAACTGAAATCCAACAAGTTGATATCAAAAGGCGTTAGAAACACATATTAAATTAAAATAAATAATTAATATAAGTAAAATACATTGTAAGAGGTTCAGCACACCGAAATTATAAATGTCGGAAAATTTGGTATTCAGTTTTTAAATCAACAGATTAAATGTAGAGACTTCATTTAAAAAAAGTCGAAGGTTAACTCGATCAGCTATCGCGGGTTTATATTTTGCTTTTGTTTTGTATAATCACCTGCATATTAAGCTACAGAACCTAAGTACTAATGAGATGTCTGCAAATATGAATGGCTATTTGTTCAGTAGCCTTATTGAGGTAAGGAGATAGAGTTTGAAATTGTCTGAAAAAATTAGTCTTCTATTTATTATTTTTTATCCACCTAATTACTATTAGTTTAAAAATCATTATTTTGATCTATATACATTTTTCTCATTTTATTAATTGGTACATAAATTTCCTTTTCGTCAATACGTTTAACGCGAAAACGCTTAAGACAAAATATCGGTTAAGACGAAATAATATACAACAGTCCTGACGAACTATGTATTTTCCTGCATTTTTCTCTCTTAACACGCGCGCGCGAAACGACACTCGCTTAACACTAAAATATTTCCCTTTTGGGAATAAACAAAATAAGCAAAATACCAGCCGCACAGGCGAGATTTAAGAGGGGTGCGAAATGTAAAAGGTGGTTTCATGTGTTTCGTAGGAAGGAGGCTAACTTGGCTTTGAAATACCCTCGGAATAGCCTGTGGCACGAGCCAATTTTGTTTATCTAAGCCAGCGTTTCTCAAACTGTGAGGCGCGCCCCACTAGAGGAGCGTGTTAACTCTGCGAGGGGGGGGGGTGCGAACAAATTAAAAAGTCGAAAACAAAAGATTATTTAAGAAGTTATTAATTTACTGAAAGTAAACAAACATATACACATTTACACTCAGATATAATACACTTAAAAATGTATCAATACTGCAAAATGTATTTTAAAATTATTTTTACAGTACTAAGTTAAGAAAAAGTTTAATAATTACCAGGCTTGTCATAAATTATATGTGAAAATAAACACATATCTTGATAACTTGTACGGTTTATAATTAATCCCTTAACTACTGTTTTAAAGTTACGCAATTCGCTCACCAATGCCACCGTTTTCCACATAGGCGCTCGTATGTGATGTATTGGGGGGAGGGGGAGAAAATAAATAAAAATAAGCAAATAATATGAAATAAGTAAATCCTTCGCAAACACTGTCAATGTCCTTTTATTGCATTCCAAAGCCGTCGGAATAATTTTATGGATAGCAGTGCACAGAAAAGTTCTTACTTCGGAAAGACATACATATACGTACGGAGGCAATTTAGCTGGGAGTCACGTTTACATACGCTGGTGGCACTCAAGTGGTTAAAGTTGTTCTGGAGCTTTAGTATTAAAGTATAGTGTTATTGAATTCAATACATTGTATTTGTGTGTTATTGTATGGAGGGGGGCGCGATGAAAATTATGATTGAATATTGGGTCGCAAACATATAAAGTTTGAGAAGCACTGATCTAAGCTTCTTTCACCTTCCACCTTTAAAAACGCCACACAAAAACACCTCATATCTTATCAGTTGGCTTTGGAATTCGGTGACGAGTACATCACAATGTGAGTAAAAATCACTAAGTTAGGTTCTCGTCCCCCCCCCTTTTTCTATTTTAGATGATTTTTACGAGCATAATGACAAGCAACAGAGAATTTCCTAAGCCTAAAAATATTTTTTTTTATCAGAATGATAATTCCAGACATGACCTTAATTCAATATGACGAGAGCACTGGCACAGTTATTGAACTCTGAAGATACTACAGTTATGGATGTGCCAACGAAATCCAAAGAAAGCTTTCAGGCCATCATTTCAAGAGATATTTATAGAAATAGAAGGGGGGGGGCAACAAGAGAGTTGGGTAGATCTCAACTCACATACATGCTTTGATTATTGTTTGGTCTCGAATCTCCTCAAGCACAACAAAAAATCTTGTTAGAAGCATAAAAGACCGCAGATATGAAATTATTTGTAGAAATGGAAATCACACTCCTTATTTATTTATTTTTCCAACGCCCGAGCTTGGCGTCTTGATCATTTGTCCTCGAGCCTCCCAGTATCGACCGACGAAGTCGTCAGTCAGGTATTCATCGAGTGCAGTGTATAGGAGCAGGAGGTACACATCCATCCTTCTATGGCCGCAGAGCTGGCAAGCCTCGTCAGCAGCCAGGCCAAACAAGAGGAGGTATACTTCCAAAAAATCATGTCCGGTGGTTAGGCGAAAGCAGGCAACAGCCTCCAGGTGCCTTGGGATAGGACCCACAATGGCCAGGGTTTCCCATAGCTTTCCAAGGCTCTTGGTGTTTTGGGTTGTGGCAGTACATTTGTCAGTGCATGTGATTATAATGCTCTTTGCTCTTCTGTGGGTCCATACTTGGCTTTTTGGTAAGCTCTCTCATTCCTGTAGATCCCAACATGATTTGGGACGCACACCAATGCCCATCCATATGAAATGAGCTCCGTAATTTTAGTTCGGCACTGAATTGTGTATCGGGAGTCAGTTGGTATGTTACTGCTTAAGGCTATATCACACTCAATATTAGTGGTAAGATTTTTCATGCTGAAAATATTCAATGTTTATATTTTAATTTTTTTACAAAGAGCTTTAGTGTAATTTTGTGACATTAAAATTGATTCTTGTCAATAAATTATATTTTAAAAGATTACAAAATGTCAGGTTATATAAAAAGAATATTTCTACAATTCTTTATGTTTAATTTATTTGTGTAAGTATACAACCACACCAGCATCCTCAATTTGATAATTTTTGTAAGAGCTTCAAATTTGTGCAATGCAATATGTATAATAGTATACTCATCATGCGTAAAAAGTAGTGACCATTGGCTATTTAAATTGTAATTTTTGAGAAAAACAAAACATGTTCTCAAATTTCCAGATGTTTAGAATATTTTGAGACGGAGCAAAACAAATAAATAAAAAGTATGAAAAATTTGTGATGAATCCATGCGTCCCCTTATGCACCGGCTGGAACAGCATATATGTTCGCATAATGAATTTATTTATGAGCGATGATAATGTTTGTTAGACGTTAGCCTAAAAGGGGCAAAGACAAAAGTCGGAGATTCGATTTATAATACGGTTCTTTCAGGTATGGTCAGCCACAACATGAATGTGTGACGTCGACCAAACCCCGAGCCCATTGATAGCTTCTGGCCTGAAATTACCTAGCTATCGAGTGGTGTAAATGCCAATTGTTTGATGTTAGAACCATGTGCTGACATTAGACTAATGGCCAATACCGTGCTGCTTAAAGAATAGTTATTTCATCGGGGTGTTATACTGAGTTTTATATGTATATGTATTTTTCTTGCGTTTTTCGAGTAATATGTGTGTAATATTCAATTATGTTAAACAAAGAAATAAGTATTTGTAATAAAATTGGCAATTTTATAAAATAAATCAGTCTTTTTGATCCAATACTTTGACAGCGACACTTACTCTGTGATTGACAAGTATACTCTACATCACCCAATTCCTGTGACACACATAGTTGCGCGCTCTAAAACGGGGGTGCCACATTTAAATATTTAAGTTTTACTTTGGAAATGCATGAAATATTAAATATATTCAAAACACGTTCAGATAAATGCATCTGTTATGTAATATTAATAACTCTATAGGTTTGGGTGCATAGTTATAGCAAAAAAGAGCTATGCGCGCGTTTTATTTTACATTCACAATCAGATTAAGTTCTGCATGAAAAAATGAAATTACGCTTTATAATGTTTAATTAATAAGATTTCTTCCAAATTCACATGCCTGGCAAGCATCGCGCGTCTTCAGACAACATTCCATTCTAAATTTTTATTCCTGAGATGAAATTGATGAACAATAAGGAATTAATACAAAATAATCAAATATAAGCCCCAGTTTTAATAAAAAAAATGAATCAACTGAAGATGCTTCGAAACAGAGGAATTAAATTTCTGTTGTGGAATAATTGTCTGCACACCATTTTAGTTTTTACAATCACTTCGTCTTTTAGAAATCCTTGGATCTCACTTTGATCTCAGAAAACAAGATGACGCCTCTGTAGTCTCCGAAAGGCTGCCATGACATTCCTAACTTAACATTTTCAAGTTTTTCTCCATTGTTGTTGAGAGCATTAAGATTTGAACTCGTGAACTTATTGTACCACCATCCACCAGTGTGTTTCGTCCCATTGGTATTCACTTCAGGCGGCCAGTTTGGCTGATCTTTTGTGTAGAACTCTTTTTCGCTCTGTCGAGTCAAAGCGTCCCCTATTCACAGGAGAGAAAAATATATAAGCATGAGATAAGCTACATTTTATGTTAGAACCATCGAGTTTGTAGTTGCTACTTACCTGCAGTTCCACTGTAGTCTCTTAAATGTAATTTGTATTTCTGACTTTCGTCATCTATCCAAAAAGATTCATACACAGCAAAAGCAGATTGTCCTTCTCTTTGCTTCAGGTCAAATCTTATTGCGTACTGAGCTTGATTTGTAATTGCTAAGATATTTTCATTTCCTGAAAATATATAGAAATTGATTGATTTAATTTGCTTGGTTGCTTCGTTAATTTGTTGATTGGTTGGTTGATTTGGTTCAGTTGGTTGCTTCTTTAGTTTGTTAGTTGATTGGTTGATTTTAGTGTACTGTTTCATTAATTGGTTGTAGCATAAATTGGTTAGTTTATATCATTGCTTAGTTAGTTCATTTGTTTGATTGGTTCCTGGATTAATTGGTTGGTTTAGTTGGCTGCTTGATTAATTGGAAGGTTTGGTTGGCTTCTTGGCTGATTGGTTTATTTGTTTTTGTTGATTGCTGAATTGGTTGATTCGTTTTTGGTTCATTGTCTGGTTGATTGAATGATTAATTGGTTGATTAATTATGCTTGACTAAGTTGTACAAACTAAGTACTGATTAATTTACGAAAAGACGTATCTGTGATTTAGATTAAATCCTCAAATATAAAAAACGAAAAACATCGAGAATCCCTTAATTCGAATAAAGGAATAATCCCTCGGAAACCAATGAGTAATAAATCTTGAAATTACCAAAAAAAGTGGGTAAGTCTCTAAGGGCCATTCTTTTAAATGAAAAAAAAATGCTGGATAACCTTATAAATAAAAATACTTAATTTTATAAATATACTTTGAAATGAGAAATATGTGATCGTTTATTAAGTTCTATTCATTAAAGGTGAAAAAGTATAGTCGAATAACATTTCAAAATATTGTTTATTTTACAAAATTAAAGTGTTTTCTGTGCTTTGGGTTAGAACAATGAATATTTTAAATGTACATTTTTTAATTTATTTTCCTTTTTCTCAAGTCCTAAACTTCAAGTTTAGAACAATAGTGTTACGTCATTGGCAATTTGAGTAATTATAAAAATTTGCAAAAGAATAGCGAAGTTTTCCCATTTTGTAAATTTTAAACGCGAACCGCATACTTTGTTGTTGCTGTTGTAGTTTTAGTTATTTTACTTTTCTAAGCGAAATGCATCGTTTTCATGTTACAGAAATAAAAAAGGGGAGGGGGGGGGTGGTCTTCCTGACGACATAATAAACAGCGGGATTTCTTGCTGACATCTTTATTTGTAGCCTTCTGGAATCAGGAAGTTTTGAAACTTTGGTTCCTGTGATTCAAGTATTTCATGGGTGAGCTGAGAAATTGTATACAGTTGCTCTTTGCTGTGTTGGTCAAACATTGACCTTCATTGGTCATGATGGTTATGGGATGTCTTGCATAGGTTTTCTCTGTCTTTGCAGGTTGTCCATGACGCTGAGATTTACGTTAAAGATTCTAGCACGTTCCGCGGATCTATTTGAATAATTTTGCAGCCCCCGAAATTCATTTTAACGTTACAAAACACGATCATTTTGAGTAATATTTTTATTTTTAGTGTGGTATTTTATAACAAATACATCCCATAACTGTTTCTATTTAACACGTTGCTTCTGTTTTTATGCATACTTAGAAGAGGAAAGTATTGCTTTGTAGTGCCTCTCTCCCTGCAGTATCCCGTTTTATTCATTTAAACTTTTTTTTTCAATTTACACCTGCACAAATTATATATATTTTTTCAAAAATTAAACATAAATCGTGCTCAAACTTAACGGACGAAATGCTACAGCATCAGTTTTGAAGTGAAAGTACACGCATTAAGATCGACTTGCAAAAACTAAATGAAAGAGTTGAGAAACAAATATATTAATAACTAAATATCATTACATTATTATTATTATTATATTATCTATGTTTGTATACATAAATTTTTTTTTAAAAAAACAATAATTCATTTTGTTTTAAATTTTTGTTCCTGTAAATATATGTTTGTACTGGGTTCAAATCTAATATAAAGATAAATATTTTAATATGTGGCTCGCGAGATTACAATATTTTGCCGAAGTAACCCTCATGCTCATTTGGGTTGACCACCCCTGCTCTAGCATATCTACTCTTATGACCAGAAGTCATCCGACGATTTTCCCTCTCATTCCATTATCTCAATTTTGATAATTACTCATTTCAATTGTTTGCAGTTTAACAAGAGAATATCATTAAAGTCGCTGAGGTTTAAAATTAAACTAAAAGCAAAAAAAATTGCTTCTAAATTTACAGCCAACATACACATGTATTTTTACACGACAGACACTCAAAATCTGCATCTTTGAAAGCACTAATCTTATCTTTCGCTTAGAACTTTCTCAGAAATTCGACAGCAAAAATTCTCTTAATTCAGAATATCAGTGCATTTTTTATATCGGTTTAAAGAGCATACATTGATATGCAGCTGTTCGTCTGGTATTTTAATTTTTTTATTAGAAAACGTATTTAAGAAAAACAAATTTTAAGTATCCAGAATTAAAAATAATTATCCCCTTAATTTTGTTGTATTTGCCATTAATATCTACGTTGTATCCGTTGGTGAGCTTTCGTATATCGTTTCTTACAATCTTGTAATATACATTATAACTACTAGAGAAATACATATTTTTATAATAAGTATTAAATTAATTGTAAATACTGTTCTTATTTTAACAAAAAACGTGTATGATTAGAAAAAAAATCTGTTTCATGAACAGTATTGAACAAATAACTTTTCCGAGTTGAAATTGAGGAAGTGTTAAAATAAGACGTCAAATTCTGAAATGCTTATTTAGCACATTTATATAAAACTACGTAAATGGATATTGATGCTCTAAAAATTGGTTTCATACGATGGAAACATTAACTTGTAAAGTTAATTGCTTTTTACATTATAAAAATAACTTACCAAGCCAAAATTCTCTATTCAGATTTCCGAATCCAGCTTTATAATCCTTCCATGTTTTATCGAAATAATTCTGAGCATTGCCATAATTTCCACGTCTTTGTATTACCTAAAAAGGGTAAAAATATCTAGTTATGCTGAATGGCCCAAGAAGCATCTAGTTGAAGAGAATCCGCAAAGGGTTTAGCGTTTTCGACGCAGCTACGAGTTATTTCACGCAGATAGTTGTGTTGCAATTTCATCTTGAAGACGAAACCTGCAGATGTGAAGAAAATGTGAAAGAATTACACTGCTTCGAGGAAGAAAGCATTGCATTTTCTTTATCTGACAGCATTTCCTTGAAATCAATATGCCAGTGTTTCTCAAACTTCCATTATTGGTGACTCAATTTTTAATCATAATTTTCATCCTGCCTCCTCCCCCCTTTCTATACAATAACATTGTGTTGAATGCAATAATACTGTACTTTGATACGCTGAAATTACAATACGATTTTAATTCTAAATAACACAAATTATCAAGATATGCTAAATTTTGTATATAACAAGCTCAAGGAAGTCAGCAGAAATTATTAAACTTGTTCTTAATTTAATGTACATAAATTAACTATCAAGTACATTACATTGTACAGATAAATTTATAAGTATATCACAACAGTGTACACATGGGTATTTTATTATTTCTAATATCAGAATGTATTTTCTTTTGCTTCCTATCAGTAAATTAATATATGTATATATTTTTAATTAATCTTTTATTTTCGACTATTCGATATGCTCATGCCCCCCCCCCTTGTAGGGTTATCCCGCCCTCCCAGGGGGCACGCCTCACAGTTTGAGAAACGCTGCACTATGCCCTTCACGGTCACCTGATCAATTTACGTAAGATTTGTACACTCATCGTAAAGAAAGGTCGCCTCCAGAAGAAAGTATGGAACGTAACGAGAAATTAAGATAAATCTTCATCTCTTTTAGGTGTGTAGATGAATGAAGTGTCAGCCGCGCTGGCGCCGTTGATGTCAACAAACACGTAACCTACTGCATCACAAATTGCCTTTGGTACCAAAACATGAAATATGAACCTTTAGTGCCACCACCTTTAGTACCAAAACATGAAATTTTTATTCGAACGAGTTGAGAGTGCTTGAGCTTAATTAATCACTTTGAAGTTAAGAATGTCTTTGAAAAGGAAAGGACTAACATTTAAACAGTTGAACGTCTTTGAAATGGGTTGTATTAAAGGACTACATGAAATCGGGTGATCATTCCATAAGATTACACGTCTCATATGTCGCACATATTGAATAATTTTACACTGTTGGTGGGATTAGGTACTAGAAGGTTTTCAAAGGTTCATGGAGAGCTATACGGACTAAAAGTGGTAAAAATTGAAGAATTATCCAGAAAGCACAAAGCTCACCAACTGCCTCAATTCCAGACAATATACGAACAGAGACGCCCTCTCTACATCACCCTGTTCTGTACCATTATCAAAAGGTGGCTATATGCTTCTAGATTTCTTGCGTGGAGACTATTAAGAAGATATCCCTTGACACTATGGCAACGTTGTCAAAGAGTGCGAAGGTGCCAAAAAGGAGCTGCAAGGGATCGTACGAAATGGTAGCAAGTCATCGTTTGTGATCACTCTCGCTTTTGTTTTGGTGATTATTACAGTAACTGGGTCTGGAGGAGACTCAATTAGCACCACGATTAACGATTTGTTGACACTATTCACACAACCAGACAACAATGTGTAATAGCGTTGGATGCAGTTTTGCATTATGTCTGATTATTGTTGACCTTCATCATAGCCACTTTGATGGCCCAAAGTACGATAATGAAGTCCTTCGACCGTTGCCCATTCTTTTTGTGAATTCTCATCAAAGTCCTCTATTTTAACAAGACAATGCTCGTGTTCTTACAGCTATCATTTCAAGAGGTTACCATAGAGACTGTGCAATGACTAGCAATATCGCCAGACCTGTCGCCCATAGTAAACTTATACCATACTATAAGTCACTCTCTTGACTCCATTGCTACCACAAAATTTGCAAAATATACGTGATAAATTTCAAACTTTATGAGAAAGAATTGATTCAAAATACCTTGTGACGGGTCTATTCGCGTTAATTTCATAAACTAATCCTCTTGGGTAACTTTGGGACCAGCATTTATTCTATTTCACAGCCTCCTCGGGAAAAACACGAGATAGTTATATGCTAATTAGTTCGACTATATAAAGTCTAGATTTCGTGAGGGAGAGAGAGAAGGAATTGCCAAACTAAATGTAAGTATCGTCTACGGATCACTTCAACAAGCTTAGCGCATATTTGATAGTATTATAGCAAAGTATTAGATTAATCATTAAAGGAATCAAATTAAGTACCGACCTGAGGTTAGCAAGAGTTCGTCTCCTTGTCAATTCTGATAGCCGAGATTACTTAGACGGGAATATTAGATTTGAATGTTAAAATTGAGTATTAGATTTGAGTATCAGGATTAATCTCGATATTAGAAAATCACTCCAAGGTTTCCACTTATAGATTGAACTTGTGCTTGTTAATTGTGTTTGTTGGTCTTCAATAAATAATTATTGTCATGGCTTTTGTTGGTGATGATATGTTTCCTTCTATACACCAGGCGCGCCGGGCAATGTGAACCCAGTCCAAGATAGGACAGGGGCACGACAACCTCTAAGAGCATCTCAAGTCAATATCCATTCATAGATATCAAGAAATTTACTTTCATTTCATATTATTTGATTTTAATTCTTAATTATATCCTTATCTATTAACTAATAATTATACTTAGCATTATAATTAATTAAATATTTTATATCAAGGTACAATACGTTGCTTCCTAATGTTTTTAAAAATGTTCTGCTACATTTCCAAAAATTTAGGTAATATAAGGACTTGCAACAGTTGTTTCATCAGTTTTTTATTGACAAATCAATGAAGATCTTTACTATAAAATCAATATTTTGCTACAAAATACTTAGTTGGTATAACATTTTAACATTAACTTTTTCAATTGATATAATAAGAATTTATTTTTCAAACGAACTTACAGTCCATCCGCCTCCGGCTGTTTCCATGTCACAGTAGACCTCTAAAGATCGACATTTGCTTAACCTGCTTCTTGGCCAAATAGTGTAGACACCACTCTCTGTATTTCCGTTCTCCATTATTTCCTGGCAATCTATTGGTCTGTGATGTTTTTTGCCTGATAACAAAATGTAATTTTTATGTATTTGTCTGTTGTGATAAATGAGGAATTTCGCTTCACGGGAATCAAAAAGGATATAGATGATCCTACTAAAGAAGTGATAGCCATGATTTATGATTACGCACAGAATATATTTATTTTACATTTATTAGTAAAATTCCTATTTTTCCTTAAATGAAGCTTAAAACGATGCTAACTGTGTTCACGCATATCATAAAGTTTTGAGGTTCTAACAATATTTTTAAAAAGTTTATACAACTGAAAATATTTGAAACAGTATTTCACATAATTTCACTTGATTTTTTTTACTTATATAAAAATGAAAGTTCCCTTATTGAACATATTAGTGTCTCATTCTTCAATATTTTGAGCATTTATTTAGTAATTACAATTATATCTAATATTCAATGAATAAAGCGAAGAAATGAAATGCTGGTAAAATAAAACTTAATTTATAATAAGAAGAGTTATAAAATCTTTTGAAATGTGAAAGAAATAATGCCACGAATTATCAAAAATAACTATGTATTACAAAGAAAATAATATAATTTAATTAAGAAAATTTGTTTTAGTCTAGAACAGTAATGTGCAACAAGATTTGTTTATTTAAGAATAATAAACTATAAACCTATTTCATTAATATTTTTAGTCTCCTCGTAAGTGAATAGTAAAATTACAAACGTATATATTCCAAAATATTGTTTAAATGATATTTTTATGATAATTTGCAAACAGTTCCTTAATCGAACATTTAGTAAATGTTCTTTACCAAGAATTGCGATAATGTCTACTCGACTAAAAAAAGTAATCTCAAATGAACAAAAAAAATTAAGAAATGTTTACTACTTATAGACATTGTCATAATTATATATCGTCCGTGTCGAGAGCATCTTGGGCTCTGCTGAAACTCTGAAAGTTAGTTTGTAATTGTAATTATTTATTATTTTGTTTAACTATGTTAACTCTGCTTCTCTATTCAATGATATGAATTGTTTTTTAGAAAAAGCATACTAAGGACTTTTTGCTCAGTATTTAGTTCAATTTTTGGTATAATTAATTTTTCCAGTTGTAATTCTTAGCTCATGTAATAGGTATGAAAACACATGAAAAAATGTATGCTGTCAATTGAATTAGGCTCTATGGCTTCTATTGAAAATTTTTATAAGAATTTTTTTGTTGTTCATTCATTTGCCATGCTTTATATATTTCAATTCTGAATGTATGTATCAAAAATATATATCCAAAAATCACTAAGGTGCCATATGATTAAGACTGAGATTCAAAATTCATTCAATTCCGAAAATAAGACTTTTAGACAGTAGGAGTAAAATTCTTTACGAACTTTAATGAAATGTGAGTGTTATCTTTAGTTTTCTGACACAAATGTAAGCTGGGAAATAGAAAAATATTTTGGATATATGTAATGAAATTTCTAAGAAAAGTTAATAAATGGCCATGTATATATAAACTGAATGAATACCTTATTCGAATTCTTACATTTTGTAGGCTCTGCTTTGTCGGAGGCTTCAGAAAAAGTAAATTTACTTAATACTTCCTCAGCTCTATCAAGTACTGAAGCTGAAATGGATGAAACCAGTAACAGCGTAACTACGAAGAGCATCGACATCTTCATCCTAAAGGGTTCCCAAAATATAATCTAATTATTATTCGAATTCTCAGAATGTATATAATTCAGATAGAAAAAATGATACAATGATCTGTTTATTTTTATGTTAAGAAATATCTTTAAATAATGAAAAATTCATAAAAAATAAAACTGTAAATCTGTATTTTTGATCTCTATTCTCTAACTCTGCATGCAAATTATCGTCGGAATCGAATTGTTTCAAACATGTCCTACTGTGGGGCACGCTGAATCCTATTGGTAGATTGGTTTGACACGCCCCAGTTAAAAGGTTACCGACCCCTTAGTTAACTCATTTCGCCTAATATTTAGTAAATATGTTTAATTTTGAAAATATTACAATTTAGCAGAAGTGGACTTTGCTGTGAACTCCTCAATAACATTGCAATGACCAAATTATTACTAAGATTATGAATTCCTGAATGTTCGGCAATTCTTTCAGTTTTTGGCTTAGATTTTATAAAATATTTCGTGATTATACCGTTTTGTGTTAATATTATAATGTAAGTAAATTTCGTTTTTGAGAAAATATTTGCGTGGAGTAATATTCGTGAAAAATATTTTCGTGGTAAATTTCAAGATTTAACGAGAATGTTCTGCGACATAAAAAAGTAAAACATTATAAACATAATCGCTACTTCAAACATAACAAATTTTCACACTTACATGATTTCTGTCTGGAAACGTCGAAAAGTTAAGGAACGGGTGAGTGATTAGAAAATGTCTGCGTGATATCCTTTTCTCCGTTCTATCAAAACATTAAACTAGGTGAATTCAATCCATTGTTTTTTCATCCTAAGCCAAAATTGGTTTATCGCTTAGCACGTATCTATCAACTTATCTTTGAAACAAACGAAAACACTTCATACGTGATTGTCCAAATCCAAATAAAGAATGAATAATTTTATAAAGTCCTTTTTGAAGAATGTAATTTCTCGACCAATGCATAATGTCACTATTGAACTGAATATTTTTAAAGGAAATATAATGCAAGCAACGCATTTTTAGGAAAATATGAAATATATTTCATTCATTTAAATTAATTTCAAGTGACGTGCCCCTGTTCTTGATCAATCACTCCCAACGGAAAATGTGATTTCTATTTAATATGAATTTACTCTTGCAATTCTATGACATAAGTATACAGAGTGTTCTTTTAAAATTAGTATATAATAGCTAGTATTACTTAGTTGTTCTGTCTGGGTATTGATTTGACCCCTCAACTGCCGCCTGCGAATATATCTGTCTTTTTTAACCGGTGCGTTAAGTGCCCTGAACGTATATGCACAGCTTTCTGAAATGCGACTATTTTCTTTGTGCTAAAACCAGCAAAACTATTCTAAAATCTTTGGAATGTAATAAAGTGACCTGTATGTTTGCGAAGATTTACTAATTTCAGACAAAAATTTGCTTACCCGTACCTTTTCTCCCCCCCCCCCTATACACTTCATGCGTGGGCCTGTGTGAAAACCGGTGGCACTGGGGAGCGAATCGAGTAACTTTTAATCGGTAGTTAAAGGGGTTACGTGTTCAAAAAAGTTGCTGTTAATCAAGCAAAGATGTTTTCTGCTTAAGGAAAGCTGTTAGGTTAGAAGCCGAATAACCAGGCACTAAGAGACACTTATCCCCCGACTTTCAGCTTCGATTAATAAGATAATGTAAAGATTTTCTGATTCCTTTCCCTTAGAATTATTCACATAATAGATTTTTTTATTGTTATTGTTCTTCTTATTCTTATTACTAACGTACGAGATTTGCTTGAATGAAAAGTGGCACATGCGTCAGAATGACTGCAGTTATAATAGCCCCACCAAACAGGTATAAAAGGTGGTAAGAGGTGTGCAGTGTATACAGCGTTCAACAATGAAACCTAATAGGGGTTGATGAAATTGATAAAGTAAAGTCGTGTTATACATGATTGCATCCAGATCGGAACTACGTGCGATAGTATGGTTTCTGATTGCCGAAAATAAGCATAATGCGGACATCCCTTGGTGAATGATTGCAGACTTTGCGAGCCATATTTAGTTCAAACAGCTGTGTCAAAGATTTCGTGAAGGGAGGTGAACGATATCGGATCTGCCAAGACTGGGTTAAGAAAACGTCGTGATTCCATTGTCGCCGTTGATGAAATGATCAGATCTAATCGATTAGTTAGACTTATGACATTTGTGACGAACTCAATCTGAGTAAAGGAATGGTTCACATCATCCAGCATCAACATCTGCAGAAGAGTAAAATGCTTGTGGAATGGATACCCAAACACCTTATCCTTCATCATGAGAAACAACAAATAGTCATCAGCCTTCACTACTTGATACATTATGGAGAGGATCCCACATTTCTGAAAAGCATCGTTGTGGGGAATGAATCCTGGTGTCATCGCTACCCACCCGAATCCTACAAAATGAGTAAGTATTGGAGACGCATGTCATCTCCACAAAAGTAATCCGAAAAGACAAGGACTACACGTAAATTGACACTTTCATTTTTCTTCGATTGTAGTAAACCAATTTTAATTAATCCCTACCCCCGAGGGGAGCCCCAACAATTCAATACAGTACTTCAGTACGAAAAGCAATCAAAACCAAACGGCGAGGTTTTTTCATACAACTGCTCCTTCTCCATGACAATGCCCGTCCATGCGTCTCCCGTGAAACTAAATGACCTTAACAAAATTCCGTGTTGGAAAATGTTGGAACATCTGCCGTACAGTCCGGATTTACCACCCCGTGGCATGCATATATTTGGGTCTCTTGAGAGCATTTCAGGGGGAAACGCTTCCATTCGGACGATGAAGTAAAGGAAGCTGTGCAGGACTTCCTCAAAAATGATTTACGATCTTTGTATCTACCGAAACCATGGGACCTGTGTCAAAACACCCATGGCAATTTTTTAAACTTTCAATAAAAGTATTTTCTTTATTCAACTTGTCCACTTTTCATTTTGAAAATCCTCATAGATTCAGAGAAGTTGTAATGCCGGATGGTTCCTGCTTCCATCTGAAACCCCTTGTTTACCCGCAGACCCGGGTAGACAAGGGGAACTTCTATTTAAATAAGGATCACAATACCTGTACTTTTATGTTGATCCTACCCTTGAACTTAGAAAGAGATCCTTATCTGGATTTAATCCTCGTCGATTGATCCATTCTCGGTAAACTTTCATTGATTAACTCCAATTGCACTTAATCCTTCACTTTTCAACTAACCAACTAACTCGCCATCTAACTTGTCAACTCACTTGCCAACTCTTTGCTAACCCTTCAAACTTGCGAATACAGAATTTATATAATATACTTTATTTGCATAATCACGCTTCCTTACTCGGCTAAAGTTGGTTGAAAATAAATAATTTTTTTCCAGAAGAATCACTAAGTAATTAGTAGAGTCGTGTATAGATCCGTCACAAAGCGCACGGGCAACTTTGATAACAGAGCATTCATTGGGTAAGGATTTGTACTTGCTTTGCATACAAGTGTTACTTTGAGTAGAAAAATGAGTTGAATATATTTATAAAAATTTCACTAAATGAATGGGAATCAACTTAAATTGGAAAAACCTAACATTTTTCCTTTTTTCAAACCCTGTCTCAAATATTGTAAATTTTATGAATACCAAAACTTCATCGTTAGTCATGACTTACTCAAAAACAGAATAATTTTTTTAAAATCGTTATCAACTTAAAAGTATTTCAAATAAGGAAGAACTGTATAACAAATAATAAACAGTTTATAACAGAGAGCCGATAGCACATTTTAATAAATGACTACTTCATCAAAATGTACGAAGTATTAAGTCCTGTATTTAAAAAGTTTGTATATTTTCTCCTTAAGACAGTGTTTCTCAAATGTTCAATGTTTGCGATCAAATTTTCAATCGTAATTTTCATCTCACCCCCCTTCATACAGTAATAATGTATTGATTTCATTAATAATACACACTGACACAAAAGCTACAATAGATCTTTTATTATAAACCATGCAAATTATCAAGATAAGTATTAAATTTTGTATATGGCAAGCCCATGGGGTCACTAGTAATTATTAAACTTTTGTTCTTAACTTAGTAAGGAGAAAAGTGACTCCCTCACTCACTCACTGACTAATCACGATATATCCGGAACTATTTACCCTACAGACTTGAAGTTTGATTGACATGTTCCTTTCATGGAATAAAAATCCTCTAAGAACAGATTTTGCGATATTCGAAGCGCAAGGGGCGTTAGGGCGGGGGTTAAGCGTCGTTATAAATAATTGTATCCATTTTTAAACTACTCAACGTACAATCTTGAAATTGGGTAAGCAGATTCCTTCCAGAGAGTAGAGATACGCTACAAAATAAGTTTGGTGAAAATTGACCCCAAGTGGTGTTGCGGGGGGCTTAGGGGCGTAATAGATAATTATTTCCATTTTTAAACTATTAGACGCACAGTCTCTATATTTAAAAATAGATTCCTTTCATAGAATAGAGATCAGCTACAAGATGGGTTTTGTGAAAGTAGCTCCTAAGTGGAGTTGTGGGAGATTAAGGGGCGTAATAGTAGATAAATATTTTCGTTTTTAAACTACTTGACATACCTGCTTGAAAATTGGTAGGCACGTTTCTTTCATGGAGTAAATATCCGTTACAAAATGGGTTTGGGGAAAATTGACCCCAAGGGGAGTTGCAGGTGGCTAAGGGGAGATATAAATAATCATTCCGATTTTTAAACTATTAGACGCACACTCTTAAAATTTGGTAAGAAGATTTCTCTCATAGGGTAGAGATATGCTACAAAATAGATTTCGTGAAAATCGACCCACAAGTGGCGTTGCGGCGCTTATATATAAGGAGCGTTATAGATCATTATTTCCACTTTTTAAACTATTGGACGTACAGTCATGATATCAGAATCTATCATAGATATCAGTCTTGATATCTATAATAATCAGAATCCTTTCATGGATTAAAGATCCCCTATATAATGTGCTTTGTGAAAGTCGACCCCTAGGTGGTTTTGCGGGGCTCGAGGGGCGTTATAGATAATTTTTTTGCCTTTTTAATTTATCAGACTCACAGTTTTCAAATTTGGTAAGCAGATTCCTTTCATAGAGCACAGTTCCCAAAATAGGTTTTGTTAAAATAGACCACTAAGTAACGTTGCGGGGGCTCAAAGGGGCGTTATAGATAATTATTCGCATTTTTAAGCTATTAGACGGACAGTCTTGAAATTTGGTAAGTAGATTCCTTTCGTGGAGTAGAGAACCGCTACAAAATGGGTTTCGGAAAAATCAAACCTCAAACTTCATTTCGGGGGATTGGCGTAATAGATAAATATTTTCGTTTCTAAACTATTAGATCAACCTGCTTGAAAATTGGTAGTTCCTTTCATGGAATAGAGTTCTTCCAACAAAGAGTAAAACGAAAATCGACCCCCAAGGGGAGTTCGATTACGAGGGGTCAAGGAGAGTTATAGAAAAAAATTCCTGTTTATGAATTGTTAGAGCTCACATAGTTGAAATTGGTTAAACATGTTTTTTGTTGCATAGGGATCCACTAAGAATGTATTTGATTGAAATCAACTCCTGGGGGAGCAAGGGGCTACTGGGGTGTATTGACAAAAAAAATCATTTTTTCGAACTACAAGGACTATAATAATGGAGTTTAGTTAGCATTTTTCTTTTGTTGACTTGAAATTCGCTAAGAACGGTTATTTTGGAGAACGACTCTCAACGAGATTACAGGGGTATTGATAGTAAAAATTTCGTTTTTGCTCTATTAGATTTAGGCTTGCGTGTTTTTTTTTTACGGAGTAGAGATCCACCGAAAATATTTTTTGCGTAAATCCACTTGTTTATAGGTTTACGAAAGTGCAAATATCATTCTATACTTCAATTTTAGATATTATTAGAAAATACAAATTAGAAGTTCTTTCCTTTCTTTTTTTATCAAGAGGCGAGAGTTACAGGTATAAGTATATTTTTAAAGTATAAGTATACTTTTCAATACAATCGAATTCTTAATGCTAGGATTTAGATATCAATAACTTATGTATATATATATATTTATAAAACATCATGAAATATACCCAGCAAAGCGGGTAGCTAACAGCTAGTAGATAAATAAATTAGCAAATACATTATGCAATACTGATACATTTATACGTGTCAATGCGTAATTTACTTTTTGTTACATCAGAATGTATTTTGTTTTGCTTCTTTTCAGTAAATTAATAGTTTGTTAAAGAATCTTTTATTTTATACTATCCGATATGCTTGCGCCCCCATGTAAGGTTATCGCTCCCCCTGGGGCGGGGCCCTACAGTTTGAGAAACACTTCCTTAAAAAATAAAGTTCTTTTAAAATATTTGAAATAGTTCACACGAAATATTTAGAAAAATAATCTTTCTTTGAATTTAAGGAATAAAATTTCCTAAAAAATCTTAAATTCTGAAGTTTTATTTGTATCCGAAATTATATCATGAACATGCTTTCATTCTATACAACGAGAGATATAAAAATTAAACATTTTATGAAGAGGAAATATTGGAGATTAAAAAGATTGATACGACAATTTTTCAAATATAATAATTTTTCAAGGATAATTTTTAAAATTTTTTCTTAATTAAAGGTTTTTAAACATGAAGCTAAATTGAAAGAAATCAGACCATATGAAAAATTGATTTTATTATCAAAAGTTCGAATTGTATTACATTCGAAATATGAGTCCATCCCACATTTTTACTCTTTGATTAACATACTTGTATTGTGTTTTTAACAAACGATAGGAATTACTCTGTAAATTTCTCTGTTCAAAAATTCTTTGATCTCACTTTGATCTCGGAAAACGTTAGGGTGCTGGTATACCATCCAAATGGATTCCATGCCATTCCCTGCTCAATATTCTTGTGAGGTGCTCCATGGTTATTGAGACCGTTGAGATTGGAGCTTGGAAATATATTGAACCACCAGCCCCCTGTATGTCTTGGACCATCCTTTTTCACGTTGCTTGGTATGTTGGGCTGGTCTTTAGTGTAGAACTCTTTCAAGTTGTGAGGCTCGAGAGCATCCCCTATTGGTACCAAAAGAAACCTTTTGTTGAAATATTCAACAAACCCTTTTGCATTAATTTTTTTGATAAATTATAGTTTTGCTTGTTTGGACTATTTCTCATTTTTTTTTCATTTTTCCACACAAACTTTTAGGATATTTCTTTCGATTTTTATTACTGTTTCAAAGGATTGGATTTCAGAAATAAAGAAAGCACTTATATAAAAGAGCAAAATAATTCAAACGAATGAAATTTTTAGTTTTTGATAGAGAGAATTCTGTTTCTTACAAAAACAATAATGTTATTAATGTTGCTAATGCCACCCGATCGATGGTGTCAGATCGAGGCAGGTCGGTGAAATTCATCATGGGAAGAAGCTAGAATACGTCTGTCTTTATCCGCAGCTTTAAGCACCATGCAGGTGATGGTATATTTTTTCGTTCCGTTTTACCCCAATTTATAGAGTCCCCCTTGGATGACTCAGTGGACCTCCCACTTCTTCACCTTTCACCAACCTCATGAGAGAAATTTCGACTCGACGAATATTTAGAATGACCCCATGCCGCACAGGTGCTGTGCATTTACAAACCTTCGTGTCTACTCCGAGATTTGAACCCTGACCCTAGGACACAGCAGTTAGCGTCACCAACCACTATACTGTCTGGTCGGTTTGAAAAAAAATAATATGAATTTGTAGTTTTCGCAGCTCTGAAGACTATTCAAACTTTCCTATTTACGTACTTAAGTTTTTATAGTTATTGCCCAGAATTATTTCTATTCCGTTTACTATAGAACTATACAGTCCTAATAAAACGTATATAATCTTTAAATGTTTATAATAACCACATTTTTTTCCTTGGGGGGGGGGCAGCATAAAATGATTACTGAAGTCAGAGTTAACTTTGAGCAAAGAAATTTTATTCTTAAGTACTAATGGAAGACTGAGAACGTAAGTGAAGAACAAAAACTGCTTAGAAAGAAGTTTCAACGAGATGCACCAACCAGACTTCCAATTACTTGTTTGCGCTATAAGTTCGACGATATGAATAACAAGAAAAAAATATTAAGAATGCCCGAAACAAACATCGGAAGACTAGAATCATTCACCAGCTTTATCAGAGAAAGATAAATCATTATGATGTTTCATCAGTTGCTAGAAAATCTGTTCGGCAAGCCGCTTGTGAAACAAGAGTTTCAAAATTCGAGCGTCTATCACAGGGTGACCAGCCCGTGGCCCGTAAGCGGCCCACCTTAAATAATCTTGCGGTCTGCGAGATTCATAACAACTTTACAAAATACGATTATTCTGTGCAATAGTTTTGTTTTTAGTGTAGCATTTTGTAACACATATATCCATAACTGTTTCTATTGTGTATGCTTCTATTTTTATACATACTTAGAAGTGAACAGTATTGCATTGCAACAACACCTCCCCCACACAGCATTTCGCTGTTTCCTGTAACTTTATCGAGCTGCTTATTGCTAGAGCTAGGCATATTGATTATTACATTATTGTTATTGAATTAACTATTTTTGTATACATGAAAAATAGTGGAAAAAAAATAATAATCATTCCGTTTCAAATTTTTACCCCGCAAATGCTGTCAGGTTATTTTATCGAATTCAAATGCTTCGGAATAATTTTATGGGTAGCAGTTCACAGAAAGATCGTACTACGGAAAGACGTGTATATACGTCGAGGCAATTAACACACTTCTGGGCGAGACGTTTATATACCCAGCAGCAAGAGGTTAAAGCCATATTGTAGGTTCAGCATCAAGTTTAGTATTAAAGAATTCAATATATAGTTATTGTATGGAGGGAAGCAATGAATTATGATTGAATATTGGGTCGCTATTATTGAAAGTTTGTGAAGCACTGGTGTATTCAGTTAGAGTTATTAGATCGAGGGGAAATGATGTGGTTTCATCGAAATTACTTTACACATTAGCATTCCTAATTAAAGATTAGTTTCGTAAAAATAAGGTTAAGTTTTTCGTTCATAAAGATGCCCATGTAGTAGTAGCGAAAAACAGCCCTACTAGAGAAATTGAATGATTATAATACTTAGACAATATAATATTGGGATAATTAAATAAAAATATATGTTTTAGAAAAAAGAATATAATTTTCAGATTATTATCTACATGGTGATTCTAAAATTTTAAATGAAAATTCTGTGATGTTGATAGTTTTTCACCCTTTAGATGATTTTTTCATACACCTGTTAAGTGAAGATATGAACGCTATACTTGCCTACGCTTCCACTGTGATCTTGCAGATGCAATTATATTTCTTGCTTTCTTCCTCTATCCAAAACGTTTCATACACAGAAAAAGCAGACTTTCCTTCTTTATTTTTCATATCAAATCTCACTGAGTATTGGCCTTGATTTGTGATGGCGAAAATATTATCATTTCCTGAAAAATGCAAATTGAATATGTATTGATCAATATACTACATTTTTTATGGAAATATTTCAACTAATAATAGATTTCTTCATCAAATAAAAAACGGAAAGTAACAAATATAGTCAACTAAACACATAGATACCTTAAAATAAAGAATATTAGTATAGCATGGATAGTCAGTTAAATATAGATTATTATTAAGTCATAGTATTCATAAACCCTAGACTTGTTTCTTCAATTTCAACTCAGAAATACATATCCTAGAATATTTTCTGTGTGTTGTTGGTTTACAGTAGCATTAGATTACTGAATTAAACAATTTTCTTATTTACAATCTTTGAAAAAAACTATTTTAAAAAAGTATTTGCTACTTTTATGAAATTAAGCATATGTAAAAAAATACACAATAGTGAAATAATTATAAATTAAAAGACGATGATTCATCAATGGCTAATAACTAAGCACTGAATACTAAAATCATTCATCAATTATTAGATTTTCTCAAAAAATTCCTTGAAACAAGATATCAATCATTAGCATGGCCAAGTAATTTTAGCGCGTTTTTCACATATTTGAGAAAATTTTGTTATAAACTAGCGAAATTCAGGAAAATTTGTAGGAAAATTCGGGAAAACTATGGGAAAATTTCAATATGATTTGGCTCATCTAGGGCACAAATGCGACCCAATGCCGAAAACCCGAGGTCAATTGGTTGCTTATTGGCTGAGAAAAAGGTACGACAAAATATGGAACGAAGACGAAGACGAAATTTGCGTCCTAATAGCGCTTTTGTTCCATTACGTGAAAAACGCGCAAGATGTGATTACCGTATGTGATTACAAGAGAATTAAAAACAACTTGCTGTTGTAAAGATAGCACTTTCCATTTTCACACCAGGGTAATGACTATATGCATTTTAACGCCAAACCTTTAACCTTAAACCCTCCCTACACAAATTCGATTTTCGATTCACTGGGCTCATGCAATGCCAATCTGCAAGCAACCGGATGATCGCTACTATACCACTTTAAATAATTCTGGAAATATTTTTGAGTTAAAGCAGATGTCTTAAAGACTGTTGTTAAGGCAATTCTGACTCAGACAAGCCCCGTGTGATGATAAAAAAATCCCGCACAATAGGAAACAGGAAACAGTACGTTGTTTAGTGCACAATGATGCCATTCAGGCAGTTCGGAACTATCAAATAATCATCCTATTTTGCCTCGTATTCGTACATTTATTTGTTTTCCAGAACCTCCATTCTTCTTCCAATGAGATTCTTGTAATAACCACTGCTGCCAGCATGTTTGTAAGCCTTGTACTTTTACGCAGGTGGAGCCTGGTTATTGTAAGCCAGCTTTCTACTTGAAGATTTTGTGACGGTCTTCTTTTGGCTATAACGTCTTTGATAACGCCATAATTGGTTATGCCTCCAACAAGTCGCAACACATAAACAAGACAAAGGAAAACCCATCCGCAATGGTTGCCTTTTTTAAGCAATTTGGTTTTTTTTCTCAATAGAAACGTTCTCCAAAAGTTCCTTATTTTTCAAGATTTTCGATTTTACTTTAAAGATTGTATTTACAAAGAGGGAATGCGACATATTTGGGTAAAGATACTTTATTAGAACTTGGTTCTATTTTAAGTATTATTAATTAAATCAATTGGTTAATTAAAGCTATCATCAACCGACCCATTTGAATCTGTAAATGTTAAGCCTTTAGAATTTCTATTTTACTCTTTAATTGATCGATTGATTGTTTACAATACGAGAAGTATTGAGGACGGATTTATAATTTTGAACCTTAGTTGAGTGAAGAGAACGATACCTGAGCTTGTCTACACAAATATATAATATTGTATTCAGCTGAATGAAACAAATGCATTTTAAAAGCAATTAAAAATAATGAAAGTATCTGTTGATTAACTTTAACAAACTTACTATTTTTAGAGATATTTCTCGTGATTTTAAAAGATTCCAAAAACTCA
>BMAO01004086.1:0-13760 GCA_019973975.1 Trichonephila clavata
TTAAATTTTTTCACTTGATTCGTGAGGCACCCAGACAGAGAGTTTGGATACGAAGGCATGCCTTTTAATGTAATCCAAAGCAGTAGTCTGATGAATTCCAAGCTTGAAGCCCACTTCTGTGGAAGTTGAAGTGGGACTTCTTCTGTTCATATTGCATCACTGACATTGATGGCCTTCCTGATCTGGGTTCATTTTTCAAAGAAAAATCACCCAAGCAAAATTTCATTAGCCATCTGTGGCATGTTCGAGCTATTACGGCTTCTTTTAGAAACACGCCACACAAGTTTTTTTTTTTTTTTGCCTCCATCGCGTTATTCCCTTTTTGGAACTCAAACAACATACAATGTCTAAAATACTATCTTTCTTCACTCGTGTTGACAGTTTTAGAAGTTTCAAAAACTAAAATGAAGAAAATGTGTTTAAATCATCAATAGTATACTAATCTAACAGTTTAAACCAATTTCAGTCGTATCAGAAAATTCTTACTAAGGATCGGCCACGCATAAAAGTGCACGTGTTCAAAAACGACAAAACTTCCCCGTTACCCAATAACAGGCAATTTAGAATAATGCTTCTATGATGGTTATATTAGGAAGTTTTCTCATTAATTCTTGTTGCAAAAACATTTTACAAACTATTTGGATGTTCGATACAATTATAAAATTACTAGCTGTTACCCGCCCGCTTCGCTGGGTATTTCATGATGTTTTATAAATTTTTACTGGTTATATATATGTACTAGCCGTTACCCGCCCACTTCGTTCGGTATTTCATGATGTTTTATAAATTTTTGCTGCTTATATATGTGTATAAATTATTGATATCTAAGTCCTGCATTAAGAATTCGATTGTATTGAAGAATATACTTATACCTTTAACTGTCGCCTGTTGATAAAAAAAAAAAGGGCAGAACTAATCTAATTTGTATTTTCTAAAAATCTTCAAAATTGAAGTATAGAATGATGTTTGCTCTTTCGTAACCCAAAAACCAAGTGGATTCCTGCAAAACCAAATTTCGGTGGATCTCTAATCCGTAAATTGAACATGCAATCGAAATTTCAAGTCTAAATCTAACAGAAAAAAACAAAAGTTTTACTATCAATATCCCCGTAATCCCGTTGAGAGCTGTTTTCCAAAACAACTTCTCTTAGCAGATTTCTATTCAACAAAAGAAAAATGCAAACCAAATTTCATTATTATAGTCCTTGTAATTCGAAAAAGGAATTTTTTTGTCAATACGTCCCAGTAACTCCCTGCCTCCCCATGAGTTGATTTCCGTAAAATACATTCTTAGTGGATCCCTATTCAACAAAAGAAACATGCTTAACAAATTTCAAGTATATGGGTCTAACAATTAAAAACAGAAATTTTTTCCTATAACTCCTCTTGACCCCTCGCAACCATCCTTAGGGGTCAATTTTCGTTTTACTCTTTGTTAGAGGAACTCTATTCCATGAAAGGAACATGCCTACCAATTTTCTAGCAGGATGATCAAATAGTTTAAAAATGGAAATATTTATCGATTACGCCTCTTAATCTCCCGAAATTAAACTTAGTAGTTGATATTCGCGAAACCCATTTTGTAGCGGCTCTCTACTTTACGAAAGGAATCTGCTTATCAAATTTCAAGACTGTACGTCTAATAGTTTAAAAATGGGGATAATTATCTATTACGCCACTTGAGCCCCCGCAACGCCACTTCTAAGTCTGTTTTCACAAAACCCATTTTGTAGGGGAATGGCACTCTATGAAAGGAATCTGCTTAGCAAAATTTGAAGACTGTGCGTCCAATAAATTAAAAATGCAAAAATAAAAATAAAAATGATCAATAGCGCCCCTTGAACCCCCGCAACGCAACCTAGGGGTCGATTTTCACGAAACCTATTTTTTAGCGTATCTCTAACCTATGAGAGGAATCTGCTTACTAAGTTTCAAGACTATACGTCTAATAACTTAAAAATCGGAATTTATAACGCCCCTTTAACTCCCCGCCTCCGCAACAACCCTTGGGGGTCAATTTTCCCAAAACCCATTTTGTAGCGGATATTAACTCCACGAAAGAAACTTACGTACCAATTTTCAAGCAGGTAGGAGAAGTAGTTTTAAAACGGGAATATTTATCTATTACGCCACTTAATCCCCCGAAACGCCACTTGAGGTCTGTTTTCACAAGACCTTCTTATAGCTGATCTCTACTCTATGAGATAAATCTATTTATCAAATATAAAAACTGTGCGTCTAATAGTTTAAAAATGGAAATAATTATCTATAACGCCCCTTAAGTCTCGCAACGCCACTTGGGGGGGCAATTTTCACGAAACCCATTTTGTAGCGTATCTCTACCCTATGAGAGGAGTCCGCGTACTAAGTTTCAAGACTGTACGTCTAATAACTTAAAAATCGGAATTTATAACGCCCCTTAAAACCCCCGCCCCCGCAACACCCCTTGGGGGTCAATTTTCCCAAAACCCATTTTGTAGCGGATATTTACTCCATGAAAGAAACTTACCTACCTATTTTCAAGCGGGTAGGTGAAGTAGTTTAAAAACGGATATATCTATCTATTACGCCCCTTAATCCCCCGCAACGCCACTTAGAAGTCTGTTTTCACAAAACCCGTTTTGTAACTGATCATTATTCTACGAAAGGAATCTATTTATCAAAATAAAATAAATGGAAATAATGACCTATAACGCCCCCTAAGCCCCTGCAACGCCACTTGGGGGTCGATTTTCACCAAACTTATTTTGTAACGGATCTCTACTGTATGAAAGGAATATAGAAACAATTATTTATAACGCCCCTTAACCCCCCGTAACGCCCCTTGCGTTTCGAATGTTGGAAAATCCGTTCTTAGCTGATGTTTACTCTATGAAATGAACATGTCTACCAAATTTCAAGTCTGTAGGTTGAATAGTTCCAGAGATATCGTGATTAGTCAGTCAGTCAGTCAGTGAGTGAGTCGCTTTTCTCCTTTATATATATAGATAAATTATTGATATCTAAGTCCTGCATTAAGAATTCGATTGTATTGAAAAATATACTTATGACTGTAACTGTCGCATATTGAAAAAAAAAGTGGCAGAACTCATCTTATCTGTATTTTCTAAAAATCTCTAAAACTGAAGTATAGAATGATGTTTGCACTTTCGTAACCCTATAATCAAGCGGATTCTCGTAAAACCAGTTTTCGGTGGATCCCTACTCTGTAAAATGAATATGCATGTCATATTTCAAGTCTAAATCTAACAGAAAAAAACCCGGAATTTTTACAATCAATACCCACGTAATCCCGTTGAGAGTCGTTTTCCAAAATAACCGTTCTTAGTGGATTAATATTCAACAAAAGAAAAAGGCAAGCCAAATTTCATTATTATAGTCCATGTAGTTCGAAAAAAAAAGGATTTTTTTGTCAGTATATATATATATATATACGCCCCATTAATCCCCTGATCCCCCCAGGAGTTGATTTACGTAAAATACTTCCTTAATGGATCCCTATTCAACAAAAGAAACACGCTTAACAAACTTCAAGTATGCGGGTCTAACAATTCAAAAACAGGAATTTTCTTCTATAACTCTTCTTGACCTCTCGCAACCCTACTTGGGGGTCGATTTTCGTTCTACTCTTTGTTAGAGGAACTCTTTTCCATGAAATTAGCATGCCTACCAGTTTTGAAGCAGGTAGATCTAATAGTTTAAAAACGGAAATATTTATCGAATACGCCCCTCAATTTTCCGGAATGAAACTTAGTGGTTGACATTCGCGAAACCCATTTTGTAGCGGTTCTCTTCTTTACAAAAGGAATCTGCTTACCAAAATTTCAAAATTGTACGTCTAATAGTTTAAAATTGGGGATAATTATGTATAACGCCCCTTGAGTCTCCGAAAAGCCACTTGGAGGTCTATTTCCACAAAACGCATTTTGTAGTGGATATTTACTCCATGAAAGAAACATGTCCACCAATTTTCAAGCAGGTTGGTCAAATAGTTTAAAAACGAAAATATTTATCTATTACTCCTCTTAACCCCCCGCAACGCCAATTGGTGCTTATTTTCCCAAAACCCATCTTGTAAATGATATCTACTCTACGAAAGGAATCTATTTATCAAATTTAAAGACTGCGCGTCTAATAGTTTAAAAATGGAAATAATTATCTATAATGGCCCCTAAGCCCCCGCAATGTCACTTGGGGGTCGATTTTCACCAAACTCATTTTGTAGTGGATTTCTGCTCTATGAACGGAATCTGCTTACCCAATTTCAAGATTGTACGTCGAGTAGTTTAAAAATGGAAACAATTACTTATAACACCCTTCAACCCCCCCCCCCCGTAACGCGCCTTGAGGTTCGAATTTCGCAAAAAAAAAAATCCGTTCTTATCGGATCTCTACTCCATGAAAGGAACATGTCTACCAAATTTCAAGAATGTAGGTTGAATAGTTCTGGAGATATCGTGATTAGTCAGTCAGTCAGTGAGTCGCTTTTCTGTTTTATATATATATAGATATGAATTGAAGATATTAAAAAAAAAAAATTTAAAGTAAAAAAAACTTTTTTAAAAACAAGCTTTTATTTAAACGCGCTAAAAAGAATAAAATAATTTTTTCTTTAAAATTTTTTTACTATCAACTTATAACGTCATTACACAATTTATATGATATAAAAGCTTGTCGCAAGATTAAAGCACTCTTATTTACTTAGTTTGAAAATTTTAAGAAATTGAAATCAATCAGATCAAGTTAATCAATCAAATTTACTTGTTTATCTGCAGAGCTAAATCTCGCGACAAGCTTTTATATCATATAAATTGTGTAATGACGTTATAAGTTGATAGTAAAAAAATTTTAAAGAAAAAATTATTTTATTCTTTTTAGCGCGTTTAAATAAAAGCTTCTTTTTAAAAAAGTTTTTTTACTTTAAATTTATTTTTTACTTTTTAGTTATCACTGGACAGGTTTCTTAGTCTGTTCATCTCATTCAACGTATCATTGTTGCTAGGTGTTAGCCGGTTATTTTCGAACAGTCGAGCTAAATGAATTCTCGCAAAAAGGGTACTAGACGAAAAACACAATTTTTTCTTAAATCCGTAATTTTAAGCAATTCTTTCAATCTTCGTACAGATCTTGGGTAATATTATCCTACACACGAAAAAAGGTTTTCTGAGATTTTCTACATAAATGGCGAAGTTATTAAATATTAAAATGTTGAATATTTTTTGAAAAATCGTAAAAAAAAATTTCGATATTTTATTTTTTAAATGACTGATTCTAAGAGAGCAAATCATGAGCTGTTTTATTACGGAATGTCGATTCATTTAAACAAAAAAATTCATGCGCGTCGATTTAGACATTATTTTCATAAAAACGCATCGATTTTGACTTATTTAAAAAAAAATCGTAAGAAATACAATATTATTATTTTGTAAAAAAACATTATACCGTATCGGGACGAAATAAATGATCTTTCCGATTCTATAATAATTTTTGTCTGAGCTTCATAGATTAACCTCTTCAGCGGTCAATTTTTTGACCCAAAATTTTCCCAAAAAAAGACCTATTTTTTAACTTCATGTAATTAAGCATAATAATTAACAGAACGCGCGAAAATGGAAGATTTTTATTTTAATCTCCGGTTTAAAATTTTACTCACTTTTTTTTATTTTATAATTTTTGAACACAAAACCCCTTAAATGTTTGCTTTTAATAAATACATTCTGCGTACTATGAAGAATATTTCACATATATCTTAAAATATATTTTCTTCCACTTACCAAAAAATTTCATGTTCATACCTCTTTTTCATACGATTGATAGGATTTCATTGTGTGTGTGCATATTTATATGCACACACAATATGAAGAATAGTTTAACACTAAGTCTTATATTCCAATGGGGATAGAGATAATATCGACTTCTTTGGATTATCTATCCATTTTCCTTTTCTTAGGCAACACATTGTACACTGCCTTGTAAATCCTGTTCTTTATGCAATATTTTCAAGAAAATATATTCTTGCCTTCAGTGAAAAATTCTCACCTTCACCACTACCAAAATTCTGAATGGAGTAGTTCAGTACCCCCATGGACAAACTCTCTCTCTCTGCATCTCCTAAAGACACTATACTAATAACCTTATTATAGGAATAAAAATGGCTGTGCAAATAAAATATAGAAAGAAAAAATTTCGGTGCCTGTACAGCGCACGGGCAAACCGGTTGTGGCTAACTTTCAGTAGCCCGTAAGGTGTACGGGCAAACTAGTTAAGTGGTTAAAGTTAGAATTTCTATAATACTCCATCTCAGTTTAACTTGGCAGCGTTGAGAAAGGTATACAATGTACCAATCCACTTGAAAAATAGCTCTACTTTTTTTGTTTTGAATTTAAATCCAAGAAAATAGATAGAAATTTGTAAAAAAAATTGCATATGTTGTAGAAATTAGATTATTGTTACGTTGTAGAAATGTAATTATTTTTTAGACAAAGTTAATTAATACAGTCAATAGCGCAACATTATGAAATTCCAGTTTGGCTGAAAACCGATTTTCGACGCCAACTTTTGTCATTGTTGTAACAATAAAATTATTACAACAATGCAGATATATCCAAGTTGGCGCCCAAAACTAGTTTAACATTTTTAATTAATATCTTTTTAATTAATTGCAATATTGGAATATAAATGGTCAAAACATGCATTGTCATCCAAACTAAACGTGTATACAAAATTTCAGCTCCATGGGAGGAAGATATCAGCTTCAAAATTGAGTTGCAAGATTCCACCCGAACAAATTACATACATACATACATACATACATACATAAATACATACATACATACATACATTGTAAGTTAAATAAAAGCTTTTAATAATAAGTTTCAAAATTTTAAAAATCATCTTAATTTTTTAAATTTTTGTAAATTTATAAGTAGTTATGTGAAAAATAAAATAAAAGTTTTTTTATTAAATATTAAATTTTAAAGGGATTTGTACTTTTAGCCATAAAAAAACTATTTTATTCAAAAGAGTTAGACACAAAAACAGCATTAAATTTTTAAGGAAATTTTATATAAAATTAAATGTGATAATGCTTATACACACATTTGCAAGTAAATATAAGTGATTTTTGAAATAAAAGAAAGAATGTCATTACTGTATTATTCCAACAATTTTTAACTAAAGTTTATATAAATATAATTATTTGTAATTTAACATTTATCTCTTTTATCGATTACTAGCTTTTACCCGCGGCTTTACTCGCGTTGTCTTTAAATAACTGTCAAAGTCATAATCACATAAGAAAGTAAATAAAATATGATAATTTTTTATTGCTTGACTGGGACCATTAAAATTTAAATATTCTAAAATTGAGCTTAGTTTAAAAAATTGTGTGGGAAAACATACTTTATTATAATAGTTAACAACAAAAATTCAATAACTTAAGCTACTAACCCTTTAAAAAGTTGAAAGTATCTACGTTTAATAAATACTTCCTCTTTAAAAGAGATCAAAACAGATCATTCTAAGATGCTACTGTGTACTATATTATATGATCTCCCGTCAGGTGCAAATATGTGAAGATTTCGGTCTTTGGACACACGCGAACAGGATACATGTAGATGGCCATAAGAAAACCATTGCTTTTTCAAAATGTACCCCTGGTACCTGCAATGTTTGTCCTTGCGCTTTTTTAAGAGTAACAGCAAAACTGAGGTTGATTGGAAATTGAACTCGTTTAAATTGAAACGATAGCTCAGTGGGAATAATTGGAAGTCGAGGTATGATAACACTTTCCACTTTCCCGACCCCTGTTAAAATAGTGGCACCAAGTACATTCTGCATCAATGTTGTAATCCGTAGCTTCGTTTCATTACGTACTCGAGGACCATCGAAATTTTGCATAAGCATAACTGGTACATTAAGTAGGCATGAAAGCATAACAAACAAACAAACTTGCATTCACTTTTATAATATTACTAGCTGTTACCCGCCCGCTTCGCTGGGTATTTCATGATGTTTTATAAATTTTTGTTGGTTATATATATGTATAAATTTTTGATATTTAAGTCCTAGCATTAAGAATTCGATTGTATTGAAAAATATGCGCCCCTTACGTTCCTCAACGCCACTTGGGAGTCGATTTTCACAAAACGCATTTTGTGGCGTATCTGTATTCTATGAGAGGAATCTGCTTACCAAATTTCAACACTGTGCGTCTAATAGTTTAAAAATCGGAATAATTATTTATATCTCTAATTAACCCCCTGCAACACCCCTTGGGGGTCATTTTTCCCAAAACCAATTTTGTAGCGGATATTTACTCCATGAAAGAAACATGTCTACCAATTTTCAAGCAGGTTGGTCAAGTAGTTTAAAAACGAAAATATTTATCTATTACGCCCTTAAACCCCCTCCCCTCGCAACGCAACTTGGGGGGTTACTTTCCCAAAAACCATCTTGTATCTGATATCTACTCTACGAAAGGAATCTATTTATCAAATTTAAAGACTGTGCGTCTAATAGTTTAAAAATGGAAATAATTATCTATAACGGCCTCTAAGCCCCCGCAACGTCACTTGGGGGTCAATTTTCACCAAACTCATTTTGTAGCGGATCTCTACTCTATGAAAGGAATCTGCTTACCCAATTTCAAGATTGTACATTGAGTAGTTTAAAAATGGAAACAATTACTTATAACGCCCTTCAACCCCCCGTAATGCCCCTTGCGTTTCGAATTTCGCAAAATCCGTTCTTGGCAAATCTCTACTTCATGAAAGGAACAGGCCTACTAAATTTCAAGTCTGTAAGTTGAACAGTTCCGGAGATATCGTGATTAGTCAGTCAGTCAGTGAGTGAGTCGCTTTTCTCCTTTATAAATATACATAAGTATTTATATCTCCCCTTAACCCCCCCCGCAACACCCCTTGGGGGTCAATTTTCCCAAAACCCTTTTTGTAACGGATATTTACTCCATGAAAGAAACATGCCTACCAATTTTTAAGCTGGTAGGTCAAGTAGTTTAAAAACGAAAATATTTATCTATCACGCCCCTTAACTCCCCGCAACGCCACTTGAGGGTTATTTTCCCAAAACCCATCTTGTAACTGATATATATCTACTCTATGAAAGGAATATACTTATCAAATATAAAGACTTTGCGTCTCATAGCTTAAAAATGTTAATAATTATCTATAACGACCCCTAAGCCCCCGCAACGCCACTTGGGGGTCAATTTTCTCCGAACTCATTTTGTAGGGATCTCTACTCTATGAAAGGAATCTGTTTACCTAATTTCAAGATTGTACATCGAGTAGTTTAAAAATGGAAACAATTATTTATAACGCCCCTTACGATTCGAATTTCACAAAAAAAAAAATTCATTCTTAGCTGATCTCTACTCCATAAAAGGAACATGTCTACCAAATTTCAAATCTGTAGGTTGAATAGTTCCGGATATATCGTGATTAGTCAGTCAGTCAGTCAGTGAGTGAGTCGCTTTTCTCCTTTATATATATAGATATGAAAAAGAGCAGTTAAATATCCAAAGAAATTTCCTTCAAATACAGTCCTGTAAAATAAAATATAAGCTGCGCCTGAAGTTTATCAGGCCTTTAAAGCATGCACCATAGTATGCAAGTTTAGAATGTCAATTTACAAGTTATAACGAAATTTACAAGTTTCCTTCAAATAGTTTGTTAAAACCGTTGGCAGATGGGATAGTTTGAAGATTGTGGTGCCGGCTAAAATGCCTTCCTCGTCACTTGGCCATGGTTCAAAATTACGAGGTCCTTCACCAACAGCCCACGAGTTGCTTCAGAGTGCGATGTAAATTTGAGTAAAAAAAAAGAAAACCAAAACCAAAGAGTTTCAGATCTTTAGACACATGTTTTGCCATTTACAATTAATGGTATTTTAAAAATCTTTTATTTTGATGAGTTTTTAAAATAGTAATATGTACTTTTAATAAATTAAAATATTTTCAGCGGGATCATTTGAAGAGATATTTTTTTTTTGTAACAGATGTAGGGAATAAATTGTTACAATCGAAATGTAGAGAGCGCTGAGAAAGCGCAGGAATATAAGAGTGTAGTAGTGTTTACGCCCACACAATAAAACTAAAACACCAAGTAGAATTCTTAATTCTTATAACCTTCCATAGTATTTTTATTTTCATCACACTATTTTTTAATTTTTGCATTTAAGTAAATTTAAATTTTTCATTTTTTTTATAAATTTTTTCGGAGTTAAATTCTAAATTGCCTCACTGGACAAGCTCCTCCCCCTTTCCCTATTCTCAGCCCCGGGCAGCCAATCGGAGTCTATGTTCACTTTTACCATTGACCAACCAGAGAGCAGCTTCTAAGCTCTTTTCCATGCCAAAAACACTTCCACTCCATCAAGAAGAAGAATCTTAGGCATGCCTTCCCGATTTTCTCGTCTCAGCCAATGACCATCATGCCTTTCAGCAGAATGAAAAAAACTCCACTTTCGACACCTCCCACATCAAAGTATACCAGATATGAGATTGAGGACTGTTCTCACAGTCCAGATGTCCGCAGAAGAACGCCTGTTCATACGCCTACACACTCGATAGTGAGACACAGTGAACGAAGGTATACGGCCTGTTGCGAGTTTCCCATTTTACTGAGTATTTTAATTAGCGTTAAAAATAGTATATTTTTAAGTGTATAATAAAGTCCTGTTATGTTTGCAAAGAAGAGTGTGAAAGTGAATGATTTTGAGTAGTGACTGAGTTATTCCATCCTGACTTGAAATCACTACTTATGAATACCGGGATTGAGTAGCAGTGAGTCTACCACAAAATGTTCAACGAAAGATATTTTTCAGAATTGATGGACAACATAGATTCGGAGCTGTTGTAGTACCAAATGTATCTTCCAAGTTATTTCCTATTCAGCTTCTACAAACACAGGGTTTCGAAATATTGGAAGTCAAAACCATATATTTATTTCTATATTATTAATATCTATACTCTACGCAGTATCAACATTTTGGTTATAAAATCTTTTGTAGAATCGCTTTCTTCATTTTAACCCGAGATCTTGGCTATATTGTCTAATTGCTGTTTGATCGATATTGCTAACAAAATTACAATTTTTTTAACACCCTTTTATAAGCTTCACTTGTATATAATGGAATCTTTGAACTCAATTTTTACTCACTTTAAAGGTCAGATTAATTCGAAATTTTGCTCACTTATCCAGAACCAATGATAAAACAATAATTTATTCATTTTGTTCCATTGTCCTGATCAAGATCATCAAGATTAACGATTTCCCATTTACCGATCCCATCCCGCATCTGGCGACTAATTTCAGATCTCATTTCCAGATTTGGTGACATTGTTCAATTAACTATAAAAGGGTGTTATTTATTTTTTAAAACTCTATATTATTATTGAAAGGATTTTTTTAAAATTCACTATAATTAACTTAAATACGCTTTTAAATGAACATACAATTAAAGCTTCAATGAAATTTCAAATGTGCCCGTATGTAAAAATGCATCAAAAAACGAAACAAAACTTGAAATATTGACAAATTTATGAAGTATATTACAAATAAGATGTTTTACATTTTTACTTTCTGCAGTATCCTTAAATTGAAATTTTTGTTTATTTTCTGTGAATTTTTTTGACAACAAAACAATATTTATTAAAAAGTAAGTTTTTATTTTTTGTTTCAAAAACTTTAGTTTTGGTTTTTATGTTTATTTTTAATTTTCAGGGATTTCTTCCCATTTCAGAACAAAATGAATTGCTTCTTAATCATTAATGCATTTTAAAAAAAAAAAACCAATACAGTTTTTACTTCAAAAATTATTATTCTTTGTGATTTCTTATATTCGATACCACGATTTATCACCCACGATTCGACTTTCTAATATACACACAAATAAAAACAAAATTAAAGTTAACATTGATTTATTTGAATTTAATAAAGTTTACACAAAATGGAAACACAAGATCACAAAAAAGTATACATTATTTCAACAGCAGGAAACTTTAACGTTTTTTTTTAGTTCGTATGCACTTTGTCATGGATATTCTAATAATCCAGGTTTCCTATATACAAAATATTTGTACAATTCTTATTGGAAGTCTGTACAAAGTGTGAAATGGAGATGAAATTGGATGATAAGATGACTAGATGCTCATTTCATTTCTGATTTGAATGCGTACAAGGGATTTTCAATGGCTGTTGCCCCTGCATTCTGAAAGAAAGAAAATTTTGGTGGAATTAACGTAAATTAAATAAAAATTATGCGTAGAGAATCACATGATATTTTACCAACAATACCAATGTGGCTACGTTGAAATAATAATATACTTACATCTTCATTTCTTACTGGCATATGTGAGTTTAATTCTCCAAAAGTGAGCTAAAAATAGAAAATGCATATTTAGGAAAAGGATAAATCTATAACATTTGTAATTGAATCAAAAGTACATCAAGAGTGTGACCAAGAATATTGCAATAAATGCTTAACAGAATGATTTTCCGAATTAATCCTGCTTTCCGTAAAAAAAAAAAAATAATAATAATAATAAATTCATTGAAATATTTGCTTCAAAATAATTTTAAAGGCTTATGTTTCATCAGTTCTCTAGTGGTGAAAGAAAACATACTCACACATATGACTAGACATTTAGAATGACTTATAAGTTAAGATTTACTATATATATAATGATCCTCTATTAAAATTTTTAAATATTTTCTTCATTCATTATTGCCCTGAACCCTCCAAGACATTGAGTGATACTTAATTATTTTTATTTACCCACCTCACAGGTAATACAATTTTAATTGCAACTTTAGTTCTTATAAAAGTGCCGGTTCGTCAAATTTTGTAGCGATATTACGTACGGTAGCATCAGCTACCAAATCTGATCACAATGAGCGTGTTAAAATCACGTGAGAACAGAAAGTTCTAGAAATTCCGGAAATAAGAGAAACTAAGCTAAAATCCTTTTGAATTCTTGAATTTGAAGGGGAAAAAAACACCGCTGTTGTCTGTAGTAAGCTTTTTTCGTATTTTATTGTTTTTATGTTTGATTGTTTCGGTAAAGAATTCTAAATAAATTCATTGTTGTACTCAAAGATGTATGAAAATTAATATCTCCAAGGTAAATTTCAGAACATTTAACACATTTTGAAGTAAAACTATATATATATATATATGCAATCATTAAAATTAATTTCTAAGTAATTCTAAATTTGCAGCCCTCTTGGAAATCAATGATCAATAAAACAAATTTTTTAACCGATAATTCAAATGTGTGCTTAGCATTTAACTGAACTGCTTTTTTATTTAACTATTAAGATTTAATAATACAATTATTCTTTTCGTAATCTCTTTTTTTTTCGAAAGAATAAAGGGATTTAAAGAGGAAAATTAAGCCAAATCTTTTGTAATTGAAAATCTTGAAATACACATGGAAAAGTTGAAAGATCTGATGTTTTTAGGGTCGATTTTCTTTATTCTTCGTACATTCATTAATAATTTAACCTTCTTTAGTTTGAATTTTTTTTTGTGACTACTTCTATCTCTTGAAACATATTTATAATTCTCTCTAAGAATCATCAAAATGGATGTTTGTAGTATCCGAACTTACTGTGTCTAAATTCAGACCATATACAGGGTTATCTACTGCATGAGGCAATCTCGCTCTTTCCCTGGAAATAAAAGACTAATTAATACTTAATTTAAAATCAGATGATAGAAAAAAGGCAAAATATACA